>CACSLK010016728.1:4127736-4138770 GCA_902706635.1 Striga hermonthica
TTTCTTACCGTTTCTCAAAACTGTGATGGCATTCAAGTGCTCGGGTTGGCTCGGGAGCTTGTCTTTCATTTTGCTCCTTTGGATTTCCACAATAGAGCTCCCGAGTTGCCCCATTTGAGTCTCGAGGCATTTGAGAGAGGCGTGAATCGATGGCACTCCTTTGATGGTGTTGTGCAATGTAGATACGGTGGAGGCCAATGATTGAAGACACTTCTCTGAGATCTCGATCCGAGTCTCTGAGGATTATCCGTTAGAATTTCTCTCGGGCTCCGGTGGAGGTGGCAAAGGTTGCCTCGGGACGAAGCCTCCACGCCCTTGTGGATATTCTTGAAACTCGGGCCTCGATTGATAGCCTTGAAATTTGGGCCTCGGTTGGAACGGTGGTCGGTTGTTCGGTTGAGCATATTGTTAAGGTTGGGAATAGACTTGTTGTGGTGTCAGTTGGGGTGGGTAGGTTGCTTTCGGGTCCCTCCATGAAAAGTTAGGGTAGTTTTGCCACTCGGAATTATAAGTGTTCGAGTACGGATCATTTTGAACCCGGGGAGCATACCCTTGGATAGCATTGATGTTGTAGAGGACTCCTTCAAGATTTGGATCGTAGGCTGACACCATATAATTCGGGCACTTGTGGCTTCTGTGGCCGGCCTCTCCACAACACCCGCATACTTCAGCCATCACCACTTGAGTCGACTTTGCATCCCTTAGCCGGAGTTTCTTGAGTTCCTCCTCCAACGAGGCTAGCTTGGCAAGAATGGCATCGTTCAAGGACCTGGTAGTTTGTGTAGCCTCATTAACGGGGGCCCTCTTACGAACGCTCTTCCTTTGCGAATTTTCGCTCAACATCTCATATAGCTCGTAAATCGCCCCAGCCGTGTGACTCCCTATATCTCCACCGGCCGCATGATCGACCATGTATTGAAGAGTTTGGCGGAGACCATCGTAGAAGAATTGGTTGAGCACACCGAGGAAAAAGTGGTGATGTGGGCATTGGAGTTGATATCCCTTGAATCGTTCCCAAGCCTCGTGGAAAGTCTCACCGATGTTTTGGCTAAAGCTAGCCATTTGAGTCCGGAGGTCGGTGGTCTTTTGATGAGAGTAGTACTTGCTCATGAAATTTTCGTAGGCGGCTTCCCACGTGTTGAGCGAGCTCGGAAGCAATGTCATGAACCAAGTCTTGGCTCGGTCTTTCAAGGTGTAAGGGAAGCATCTCATTCGGAGTTGATTCTCGGTTAGGCCTTGAAGTGGAAATGTGTTGACGGTTGCATAGAAGTCTCAGATGAAGTTGAGAGCATCTTCTTGGGTGAGGCCATAGAATGATGGGAGTTGATTTAGGTGGATGGTCTTGAGGTCGTAATTTCGGGCCGCCTCCCCGAGCACGAGGCACAAACTGTTGTCTCCAATTCTAGGTCGTGCAAAGTACCTCATGTTCGGGGGAGGTTGTGGAAGTTGGTCTTCTTGGTTCGCCATTGGTTCGGATTCCGGTTGAGTCTCGTCTATGTTGAGTTCAACGAAGAGGTCGATTGATGGAGTCTCCTCTCGGGGTTTACGCCCTCGTCGACCTCGCATAAACAAAAACAACAACTATACCCGGTGAACGTATCAATGGGAAACGAGATAAAGCTCAAGAAACAAAGACAAATTATCGACAAGAAGTGGAATGCTTCCTCTATCTCATATGCAGGACGAGTGAAGTTCATTAGATCGGTCTCCAAGGGGTGGAATGCTTTTGGATGTCTATCTTCCCTCTTCCGTCGACTGTCCGTACACTCATCATCCAATGATGTCGCCGCTTTCTTTGTGGCTCAAAGATGGCACCAGTGGCTTGGCACACCGTCACCCTTCCACGTTCGAAGGGAGGCTTAGGGCTTCGGGACCTTAAAGCGTGGAACCAAACTTTGTTAGCAAGACCACTATGGAATATTCAAGCCAAGAAAGATACCTTGTGGTACCATTGGGTTCATCATGTTTACCTAAGGCAAAAATCCATGTGGTAATGGACCATCCACAAGGACGATTCCCCTCTTTTCAAGAACCTATATGCCATTCGGAACCTAATAGTTGAAAAGTTGGGAGCACGCAAACCGCCGAGTCCGCTCTTAGTCTTTGGGATTCCAACTCTCACTCCAAGGGACCCTCATGCGTCTATGATTTCTTTCGATCCCGAGGCACACCCGTCGCATGGAAGGGTGTGATTTGGGGACCCGCCAATACCCCCAAACACGCCTTCATTCTATGGCTTGCAACGCTCGGAAAGCTCCGAACCAAGGATAGACTTGGCTTCCTTGATATTGACCCTACTTGTGCCTTTTGTGGAGAAACTTCCGAGACAAAGGCTCACCTCTTTTTCACTCGCCCCTTTCGGCTCAAGTGTGGCTTGGCATCCTACATTGGCTAGGATTGAGGCGACAACTCTCCACTCTAAAGAGTTCTTTGAAATGGATTAAGAAAGAATCGCATGGCTCCGGTTGGAGAACAAAAGCAACAAAGGCTGGGCTCGCTGCTACGGTGTACTTTCTTTGGAATGCTCGAAATAGAAAGATTTTTTACAATGAGGTGCAATCTCCAGAGCTCATTATCCGGAAGATTCAAACACATGTCTATAGAAATATACTTTCTTTGTACTCGAATGTGCTTGCCGACATGGAGAGAAAAGCCCTCGAGAATGGCTTGGCCTAGCCTCGTTATGGTACGTATGATTGAGAGTCATCTTAGATGCTTGTTAGTTGATTACGGTTTCATTTGATTAGCGAGTGAGGGACCAGATTGTGGTGGCCCACTTTGCTTCTGTATGCCGCTTGACGGTCGTTGTAAAAACATTTTTTGAGATATAAAATTTTATTTACTAATAAAAAAAATATTATTATTATTTTAAAATATATAATATTAGATGAATTCCAGATTAATACATCTATTTTGATATTGATGATATGGGGCGTATTCAATTTATTTATTTATTTATTTTATTATAAATGTGGACTCTGAGCAGTATGAGATAAACTTAATTCTCTCTAATTCTACAAAGGCATCATGATATAAATTTAGAGAAATACTACGGTCCCGTTACGGTATTATTCTGTCGGGAGTTTTAACCGTTGAATACACATGTAGTTAGTACAAGATAGATGATCCAACAGTTAAAACACCCGACGGGATGGTACCATAACGGGACCATAGCATTTCCCATAAATTTAATCGGTCATAATTAACTTTTATGGTTTAGTATAATAAAACTTTCATCATGATGAAAAACATTGAATTTGTATGCCCTAAACTGATCTTAATAATCACCATATATATACGCACAATAAATTAATGATCGATCACTATGAATTCTCGAGACGTGAAGATATGGATAGGTGGGATTGGCGTTTTAATTGCGGGTGAGACCCACTAGTTTGGTGTACTATTGTAGTAAATGTTCAAAATACCCTTAACGAATGTATAAATGTTATGTCTTTTTATCTGATGGATCACCCAACTTGATGGTTAAGATTTATTCTTATTTATTTTACTGAATACCATTCTCACCGGAACGCATCCCTTCATATATAATTCTCCATGTAACTATTTTTTTTTTTTATAAAAATAATAGTTGAATTGTAGATTAATACATCTATTTGATTATATGGAATGGGTTGTGTTCAATTTTGTTCTTCATGTTTTGTTTTTGTTCTTTTTTTTTTCTTTATTGAACTGTGAACAGTATGAGATAAACTTAACCCTCTCTAAATCTACAAAGGCATCATGATATAAATTCAATCAGTCATAATTAACTTTTATGATTAAGTATAATAAAACTTTCATCATGATGAAAAATGTTGAATTATGGGGATCCTAAACTGATCCTAATAATCACCATATATATAGGTGGGATGAACGTATAATGTAATTTTGTGAAAAAAAATCTTTAATATTTAATATTCTTATTTTTTTCATGATCGAGTATGTTCACTTACAAGTTAACTTTATTCAATAAAAATATATATTTATGTTTGTTTCATATGTTACGTGTTTGGCTTTTATTAAAACTATTTTTTAAATTGTGTTATTTTCATGTAAATTAAAGAATCAATATTGATCATAATAATATGTTTGTCATGCTTAGCAAAACTATGTATATCTGTATGACAAAAATATGTAATTTTCCTATGAAGTATCCATATTTATTAAAAAAAAAAATAGTGACAATATGTTGTTATATTTATTTATTTTTTGTTCACGATCTCTAATATATTAACTAGAACCATATAGACAAACGGTACATGTTTAGTAGTGTGGTGAATCTATACACCTCAATATATTTGTATTTTTTTTTTGTACAAGAAAGGAGGCAAAGCCTATATCACAGCTATGTCAGGACCCGACGGGGATAAGACACTCCAGTGATATCATGTTCTAACCATAGCCACGTACCCGGAGGGGGACGATCCAATATCTGCAAGTAACCCGGTCCCTTAGCGGCCAACGACGCCGAGTAATCCGCTACGCAATTAGCCTCCCGATAGCCATGATCGATCTGCACCCTCCATGGCCGACCCAGTAGATCCTTAATGCCCCTCAAGATGCTCCCATATGGCCCAGAAGTGTCATCTTGGCGAACCATCGCTACGACACTTTGATTATCAACCTCTACCATGATATTTGTATTTGATAACCCTCTATTTGAAAACCATGAGTCCACAGCTGCTAAAATACATTCTAAGTTTGTAATAATTACATTTTTAATATGATTCCATTTTGTTAATATTTTTACCATTTCTTTAGGGAATAACACGACGAAAATATTCGTAGATTACATGGATTATTTGCGCTGCTGGTTTGCGACCCATGGCCAAAACCGCCTTGCCTTTTCAAATTTTCTATTACTATAAATAACGTTTTACCCTCACACCACACACACACCAACGATAAACAAACAAACAATTATAGTAAAAAGAAAGAAAATATGGCCCTCGAATCTCGATATTTCCTATTTTCATTGATCATCTTGTTGAGTCTGTTGTTTTTCGTTCCCAATATAGCCTCCCCCAGCGGCGGAGGCGTACAGTGGATTCCTCTCACGCTGGAAGAAATCGATAGCGACGACATGGTTGCGCTCGCAAATTACACAGTGATCGAGCAAAACAAAATGGAAAACACGAACCTGGTATTCAAACAATTGTTCAGCGCCAACAAACAGGCGGACTTGGGACTTTATTACTCTCTGGTTGAAGGAGCCACCGATTATGGGAATTGCACCACAGCTGACATGAACTGCAGCGGCGTTGACGGGAACTACACAGCGGTCGTGGCGGTTCTGGAGTGGTACACACAGCTCGTGTCCTTCACTAAGAATTAAATGAATGATGTGTAACGTGTAATCTCTTTGAATAAATTTCAGGTCAAATAAAATAATAAAAAAAAAAGTAAAAAAATAAAAAAAAACAATGTACTCCTTGAAAGAGAGCTTGCTTAATGAAATAATTTCAGGTGAAAATGAATAAATAATGTTTGTCCAATTTTTGTTGCATTTTTCGTAGTTATTTTTCCTTTTTTGTTTTTCATGTGCCCAAATTTTCGGATTAACACTCAAGCTTCATCTCGTTTTGCATTCCATGTTTTCTTCTTAGCTTTGTTTTTAATTTCTCGTTTAATTCTATAGTGACCGTTTTATTAAGGACAAATGCAAATTTGCATTGTCTTCGAATTGTTAGAATATATTTTGTATATATGGTTAGAATATATTTTGTATATATTTTGTAGGATTAAGTTTATGCTCATTATGTTCCTATATATATGTGTACATGTTTTGTGAATTATATAGGACATATATTTTTCTCACTTTTTTACATGGTATCAGACTAGGTTTAGGGTCAATTAAAGGTTTTTCTTTTGTCGCATATCTCCAGCCGTCTTCAATTCTCACCTCCCATACCATCCTCTCCGGAATCCTCCGGCGATCCGTCGGTAAACATTTCAGCCCATTCGGAGGCGCGTGGGTCCCACACTCGCTCGGTTTCTGCAACAACGCCGGCAGCTTTAGCCGGAGCGTGAGACCCACCCCCAGCTTCGTTGGCTACGTCCTGGTATGCTGGGATTTGGTTTTGGTGAACCTTTTCATTTCGGCCTTTTATTGCTATTTTATCCGGTTTGTGATCAAGTTCGTGATTTTCTTTCATCTTCATACTGTTGCTAGTTACTGGTGCTTCTTTATTTTTTGGATATGGATTCTTCTATGGTGGTCTGTCACATTTTCCATGTTCGGGGTCATATTGCTCCATTTTGTCCTACGGTGGTGTGTCACATTTGCCATGTTCGGGGTCATATTGCTACATATTGTCCAGCCAGATCACACCGTTCGAGAGGTTCATTCTATCGACATCATGGGTCTTCCTCTACCGCCACTTCTTCTGTTACAACGGCTATCACTACTGAGCCTCAACATTCATCTTACACTCTTCAAGACATAGAGGCTAATCTCAAACAGGTTATTCTTTCCAATTCTTCTATGTCTGCTACCAGAGGTAAATCACATTGGTATTTTGATTCTGGTTGTTGCAATCACATGACCTCTAGCCCGCAGCTTTTTTCTTCCTCGTCTTTCGTAACCTCTTTACCTCCTATACATACTGCTAATGGTACTCTTATGAATGTTACTCATACTGGTTTGATTTCTTCCCCTTCCTTGCATCTTCCCGATACATACTGCATTCCTGACTTGGCCTTGAATCTTATTTTTGTTGGTCAATTGGTTGACCAAGGTCTTAATGTTATATTTTCATCTCCTGGTGTTCAGGTTCAGGATTCACAGACAGGAAAGCTTCTCGGGATATTTCGCAAGAGGGGCCGATTATTTGAGCTGGAGTCACTTCATGTCCCTCGTTCTTACTCTTTTTCTGCTTCTGCCATCGATAGTAAGTCTAGTTTCAGTGGAATCTTTGTCTTGGGCATGCGTCTTTGAATAAAGTTCGTTATTTATATAATAAGGGTCTTTTGGGTTTAGGTCATTTTGAGTCTTTTAGTTGTCTTCATTACAAACTTGGGAAACAACCGGCTCTTTCTTTTTTCTGATAGTTTGTCAACTGCTGATAAACCTTTTGGTTTGGTACATTCTGATATTTGGGGTCCTTCTCCTGTTGCTTCTCTGAGTGGTTTTCGGTATTTTGTTATTTTTGTTGATGATTTTTCTCGTTTTCCCTGGATCTATTTTTTCAAAAACCGTTCTGAGTTGTCCAGCATATATGTTCAATTTGCTAAAATGTTTCTTACACAATTTTCTTGTCCTATAAAGGTCTTGTGTACTGAAAATGCTCTTGAGTACAAAGATTCTACTTTTTTGAAATTTCTTTCTGATCAGGGCACCTTAGTTTAGCGTTCGTGTCCATATACTTCCCAACAAAATAGACGAGCTGAACGTAAGAACCGTCACATTCTTGATACTGTTCGTGCTCTTCTTCTTTCTGCTCAGTGTCCTGATCGTTTTTGGGGTGAGGCAGCCTTGACTGCTGTTTATGCTATCAATCGGTTACCCTCATCAGTCATTAGGGATCAGTCCTTTTGAGAGGTTGTACGGTCAGTCTCCTGATTATACTCAGTTACGTCTTTTTGGTTGTGCTTGCTTTGTTCTCCTTCCGTCCCATGAGCGGACCAAATTAGAACCCCCGAGCTCGTTTGTGTTGTTTTTTGGGTTATGGGGTAGAACACAAAGGATTTAGGTGTTGGGATCCGATTTCTAATATGTTGCGTATCTCGCGTCATGTTACCTTTTGGGAGCATACTACTTTTTCCTCTTTGTCTAAGTTCCACATTCCGTTTGATTCAGCGTCTCCTTTATTCATGTTTATTACTTCAGATCTTTTTCCAGATACAGATACAGGTTCTGACTCTCAGCTCATTGACACGTCTGTCATGCCTCCGTCTTCTGAAGTGGCTCCACCTGTGCATCCTGAACCGACGGTTTGTAATGAGCCTTGTTCTGGTTCTGTACTTTTGCCAGCTATTGATCAGCGACTGTCGACTCGTGTAAGTCGTCCCATTTCTCACTTATCATTGTTATTTGGCCATATTATCTCATCATGAGCCTAGGTCTTTTCGTGAGGCGAGTGTTGATTCATTGTGGCAACAAGCTATGGCTGAGGAATTGCAGGCCTTAGACAAGACTCATACTTGGGGATCTAGTTGATCCACCTGCTGGCAAGAAACCCATCGGATGAAAATGGGTTTACAAGATAAAAAAAATTCAGATGGGCTTATTGAGCGCTACAAAGCCCGTGTTGTTGTTAAGGGGTACTCACAGGAGTATGGCATAGATTATGAAGAGACATTTGCACCGGTTGCTTGTCTTACTACTGTACAATGTTTACTTGCAGTTGTTGCAGTTCGTCGATGGTCTCTTTTACAGTTAGATGTTAAGAATGCCTTCTTGCACGGTGCATTATCTGAGGAGGTTTACATGACTCCTCCTCTTGGGTTCTTGTCCTCTGTGAAGGTTTGTTGTCTGCGCCGAGCTTTGTATGGCTTGAAACAAGCGCTTCGTGCTTGGTACGCCATGTTCAGTTCTGCATTGTCTCAGCTTGGTTTCACTACGAGTGATCACGATTCTGCCCTATTTCTTCGGTGCTCTTCATTTGGGATCATTGTTTTGTTGCTCTATGTTGATGATATGATCATCACGGGGGATGATGTTTCGGGTATTTCCGACTTACAGGATTATCTTCGACAGCATTTTGAGATGAAGAGTTTGGGTCGTCTTCGCTATTTTCTGGGTCTTGAGATTTATGATTCCTCTGATGGCTTCTATTTGTCTCAAGCCAAGTATGCCTCTGATACTCTTGCTCGAGCCGGTCTCACTGATTGCCACCTCTTGATTATGATATTCGTCTTACTCCATTGGATGGTTCTCTTCTTGAGGATCCTACTTTATATCGTCAGCTTGTTGGGAGTTTTATATATTTGACTGTCACTAGGCCTGATATAGCTCATGATGTTCATATTGTGAGTCAGTTTATGGTTGCTCCAAACCACGCATCATTATGTTGTGTTGCACATCCTTCGTTATGTGAAGGGCACCTTATTGCATGGTTTACATTTCTCGGTCAGTTCTTCCTTGTCCCTTAGCGACTACTCCGATGCTGATTGGGCTGGAGATCCTACTGATCGTCACTCCACTATCGGGTATTGCTTCTTCTTAGGTGATTCACTTGTCTCTTGGCGCAGTAAGAAGCAGACCTTGGTTTCCCGTTCGAGTGCCGAGTCTGAGTATCGTGCTCTTGTTGATTCCACCGCAGAGCTATTATGGTTGCGTCGATTACTTGCTGATCTTGGTGTCCCTCGGTCATCCTCTACTGCTCTTCACTGTGACAGCAAGAGTGCTGTCAAGATGTCTCATAATGATACGTTTCATGAGCGTACCAAACATATTGAGATTGATTGTCATTTTATTCGCCAGCATGTTACACATGGGACTGTACGACTTGTTTTCGTCTCCTCTTTGGATCAGATAGCGAATGTCTTCACGAAGTCTCTCCTTCCCGGTCGCTTTTGTTTACTTCTTAGCAAACTCAAGTTGATATCTACTATACCACCTTGAGTTTGAGATGGGGTGTTAGAATATATTTTGTATATATGGTTAGAATATATTTTGTATATATTTAGTAGGATTAGGTTTATGCTCATTTTGTTCCTATATATATGTGTACATATCTTGTGAATTATATAGAACATATATTTTTCCCACTTTCTTACATGGTATCAGAGCGTGGTGGGCCCATAACCCACAGGTCCCAGGTGTTATTGAGACCGTGCGATGACGTACCCGTTTATGGGAGTCTGCTTCCCCACGTACCCGTTTATGGGAGCCTACTTCTAGTAGGCTTGGGGCACCCAGTTGGGCTTGAGCTTCTCTCATCCGTTTATGGGAGTCTGTTTCCCCACGTACCCGTTTATGGGAGTCTATTCTAGTAGGCTTGGGGCACCCAGCTGGGCTTGGACTTTCGAAGGACTCACAAGTTAGGGAGCGTGTTAGAATATCACTTGTGAGTTGTCCCACATCGTTCATACATGAAAAATAGACTCACCTTATAAGTCTAATGGGCTACTCCTCCTTCCACCAATTGGTTTTGGGATGGAACCTAACTTGGACTTCATATGGGCTTTTCCCTCTCATGGTGTGTTTCATGTTAGTGGGACCGCAACCGTTTTTTCCCCAATTTCTTACACGAATGAATGAGAAAATTAAATTTATTATTCATATTTCTTAATGTAATTACTAAATTTTCAAATTATATAATAGTTGAATTGTAGATTAATACATCTATTTGATGATAAGGAATGGGGTGTACTTCAATTTCGTTCCTTATGTTTTTTTTTTATTTTTTTTTATTTTTGGCTGTTGATAAATGTGAATTGTGAACAGTATCATGAGATAAACTTAACCCTATCTAAATCTACAAACATGACATAAATTTAATGAGTCATAATTAACTTTTATAATTTAGTATAATAAAACTTTCTTCATAATGAAAAACGTTGAATTCGAAGATCCTAAACTGATTCTAATAATCGCCACACACACACAGGGCGGATTTAGACCGGGCCCATAGGGGCACGGCCCATGTAGAATTTTTTTCAATAATATAGTATATATATGTTATATGTATATATGTGTATATATGTATAATTATTTTGACATAAAAATTACATTTTATGAATTATAATGTATAGTTATTTTAATATATATATATATATAAAACATAAATATTTAGAATAATTTAACTTTCAGTAGTATATTATTTTTTAAGTTGTAGAATTTACGATTATGATATACTCAATTGCTTGTTTATTTCTTTTTTTCCCTCACAAAATAAATAAATGTATGTATCATATAGAGATTGAATCAAATTCATTCCTATTATTAAAACGAGAATGTAAAACTCAACCCAACTATTAAATAAGGAATAAAGTGTTTGGTCAATATTTATTTTTTTAATTGGTTAACTATTAATATTAATTTGACCGTTGATGTTCGGTGTTGACTGTTGACCGTTGGTTGTGCCT
>CACSLK010016728.1:4152662-4175751 GCA_902706635.1 Striga hermonthica
CGACTTCGACCAGCTCGCAAAATGGGTTGGGAGAAGACGACTCGAAAAACTTTAAGTTCAACAGCTATAAAGCTGTTGAAACCGTTGCTCGACTTCGACCAGCTCGCAAAACGGGTTGGGAGAAGACGACTCGAAAAACTTTAAGTTCAACAGCTATAAAGCTGTTGAAACCGTTGCTCGACTTCGACCAGCTCGCAAAACGGGTTGGGAGAGAACAGTAAGGTGAAGAAAGAAAAGCAAACATGAAAATAAAAAGCCACAATCACGAGAAGACGACGATATAAGAATAGCATAATGAACATTATAATTAAAAGAAAATTCATTACATCTGACACCATCTCACCCTTTACATAGGGAAAATAGGATGAGATGGTAAAACAAGAAAGGAAAGAACAAGCAGAAACATAAGTAGCAAAACTAAAAAAGGGAAAAATCTAAGCCTTTTGGGAATCGGCTGTCGACTTCTCATCAGCATTCTCGTCCTCATCACCAACCGGCTCGGTCCGAGCTCCTCCCTCCTCCACAATCGGCTCCGTATTAGGCCGCTCGACTTCAATCTCCTCGTCGAGCGGCTCATCTTCAAAGTTCGCACCACTCGGCTCGACCAATTCAACAGGGCCGACCAGTGGAAGCGGTGGAACCTCAAGCTGAGAGGATAGCCCAGCCGAATGGATGGCCTTAGCCGCCAGGCCACTCCACCACGCATGGCCGGGGGGAAGAACTGCTTCCCGGAAGCCCTTGGGATCGGGGAGAGTTAGCTTTACGGCGTCGCGGTCGATTTTTCCCGAGAAATCGGGCTTGGTCACGGCTTGCTCCCACGTGTCGCAGGCGTGGTCGAAATACTGGACGGCCGCGGGAACAAGTTTGTCGAGAAACTCCTCCGAGGCGCAGAATCCCTCGACCACAGTCTTACGGTAGTGATCAAGAAAAACCGCCCCTGCAGTGGACTTCAAGAAGGTCCGTCGACCTTCCTCTATCTCGTTCTCCCTCTCGACCAAGACTTCGTCGTGCGCCTTGACCAAGTCGACCCTTAGTCGCTCAGCCTTACGGACAGCCGCCTCCTTGTCAGAACGGAGTTTTGTGATGACGGCATTAGCGGCCTCAAGCTCTTCCTCCTTGGCAGCGAGCTCTTTACACTTAGCCGTGTATTTCTCCCCCAAGACCTTGACGTTGTTCTCAGGAGAGGTCGCCTCCTCGATTATAGTTGGGAGAATACAGGCAAGAAGCTAACACAAAAAAGAGAGAAGAGAACGAACAGATAAAGCGGCAAGCCGACTGGAAATAAGAAAAGAAAGGGAAGAAAAGCACACAGATTAAATTTACCCGAGGAATGAGCCGAGCCGCATAACGGGCCCGAAGACAGGGATTTCCATCGGTCCGGATTTGGTCGTCCTCGGGAAGAATTGACTGAAGATAGTTGAGAATCTGGAGGGAGTCGGGGTTATCATAAAGCCGAGAGGGTTGTTGGATGGTTACTGACTGCACTCTCACAGACGACGGCTGACCCACATTCTCTCCAATCGGGGGCGGAACCGTGTCGACCTCAGCTGTCGACTCTTTCCCCTTTTGGCGCTTTGAAGAGTCGAAGGCTAACGCTTTGTCCCTTTGATCATGAGACCTCTTGCGGGAAGGAGGACCCGACGGCTTGCTAGGAACAGAGGCGGAAGGAAGAACAACTTTAGCCTTCTTAGCGGCAGTCGTCTCGACCGCCGCCGGTGAAGCGACAGAACTCGAGCCACCCCCGAGCTCTTGAGCAACCGATTGGCGGGCCGCTTCAGCCTTCTTCTCGAAGCGGGTCAATGCTTTTACTAAAGAAAAAAAAAACGATCAAGTACAAACAAACACACCAGCCTTACGTGCTTTTCAAATAAACGCAGAAACGCGAGACCAAACAATCAGTAAGTACAAGACGACAAACGAAGAAGCTTACAAGGATCGTTAAGACGAGGAGCACTTTTATCAACACAGATACTAACATGATTAAGTAAAGAAGTATCTTTGGTAAGTCGACGAGCGCTCCATATGTGTTTGTTTAACTCTTCTAGCATATCAGCGAACTGTGAAGAGTCGGGACGCTTACGCTGCTTTATCTTATTGGTAATCCACTCATTCGAAAAGGGATACTGGCCAGCAGCAGGACGAATGAAGAAGTACTTCTTTTTCCATTCGGTAATGTTGGAAGAAAGGTCGTCAAGGAAAGTGACACCTACTCGACGGCCCAGACAATGGGCGTCCTTGCTAAACCTATACTCGTAACAGTAAAGGAAAAACTCGGGTAGAAAATTACCTAAAACTATGCGGGTAACAACTATGAAGGCTACCATTATTCGAATAGAATTAGGGGTGAACTGGTTTATTGGTATATCGAAAAGGTTACTTAACGATTGCAGTTCAGGTTGAATCGGGAAACGCAGGCCCGACATTATTTGATCCACGAAAAAAGTAAAACAACCCTTGGGAGGGCGACGGAAGTCGTCTTCAGGCTTAGGAGCGACTACAGCCCAATCCGAGGGAAGGCCGCTGAACTCTCAGAAGCCATCGGTTTCGGCTGCAGGAGCATAAGAAAACGATAGTAAGAACTTACCACGTCGACTTGTACTCGCTGAGCACTCGGCTCAGTCGCTGGGTGCTCGACTCGAGCTCGTAGTCGCTTGGTTCTTCCTGGGCGAAAATATGCTCGTTCGGTCGAGGTTCCAGAATTTCTAGGTGAATTTTTCGTCGACTTTCCGAAGCGCAATATTTCAATAAAATAAATGATAAAAACAGAATAAAAAACACATGACACGGAAACGAATTTTCAATTTCGTTCGGTTTGGCTCGATTAGCCGAATTTTGTTCACTCCTAGTTGTGCATAGTCGTTTAGGTAGATATGGTCATTTTCCGGATCCAGGTCAGTTCAACGTCGGGTTTCACGTTTTTTTTAACCTAAACCGGCGGTTCACGGTTCAGAACCGATCTGTCGGTTCACGACCCAACCGGATTTAAAAGAAAATGAAAATATTAAAAACAAAAAAAATAAAAAATTTTAAATTAAAATTTTGACACCAAACTGCCAGTTCCGGTTTAGGTTCGGCATCGAAATCAGCGATTTAATTAAAAAAAGTTGAACTTAAACTTACTCGAGTAAAATCACGGTCTGGACCACGGGTCTGACCGGAAATTTCGAGCCAATTCGACCCGTGGCCACCTCTACGTTTACGGTTAACCCTAGTAAAACACAAGTGTTATTCGGCATTTTACTGTAACTATTTAATATAAGATAATGGGAAAAGCTACGATCCCGTTACGGAACCAGTCCGTCGGGATTTGTAACCGTTAGATCAACTATATCTAACGGTTACAAACTCCGACGGAATAGATCTGTAATGGGACCGTAGTATTTCCCTAAGATAATAAGATTTAAAACTTAAGTTCTTTTACATATATAATTAATTATTAACTTACATGTTACATCCGCTTGTTGAAATGTAATTACTCATAAATAAAACATAATAACTGGGTTACCACCGATTGTATGCGATTTAGTAATTTTATTTTTAAAAGCAGATTAAAATCTTATAATGAAATAAGTATCCGATGAGTCCGGTGCGTTTATAAATAAAAATTCGAAAAACCTCCTCACTCATCTTTGACTCCAAATTGTAATCCCGAAATCTCAGTTTAAACTTTATAAATCCAATCCGATTATAGTAAAAGAGTCTTTCTTTTGGTGACTTTTTTACTTGTTCTTGCAGAAGTACATAGTGTCTAGGCATTCAATCATTAACATGATTCGTGTTTTCTTTCCGGAACAATTGACTCGGCATAAATCAACAGTAGCTGAATTCCTTTCCAAAAACTACGACTGGGTAAGTATATTTTGCATAGATTTACATTATATTCTCCTCTGCAATTTATTGTTATTTTCTGGTAATTAGTAATTGTTATTTTTGGTTTCCTCGACGAGCCCTCTCTAACGTGCACGTAATTTACTTGTTATCTTCTTGTTGATAGTTCTTTGCAGAGTATAACTCCAAGTTGCTTGAATCTGCTAATTATATCACCAGAAGGCAGGCTATCAAGGTAACTTCTATTCGTTCTCTCTTTTCTGGGCTGGGAAATTAATGAGGACCACTCGGAGGCTGGACTAACTCCACATTTTCTTATAAAATAATATAGAAAAAATTGCAAGATATAATTTGTAGTCAAGATTGGTGCAACTGAAAATTACCTCATTTATTTTCTTTCAGTTATTGGGTGATATTTTGCTCGACCGTTCAAATTCAACCGTGACGACTAAATATGTTTGTTCAAGGGACAACTTGAGGATCCTCATGAATCTTCTTCGGGTACGATTACCTTCAAGGACTTTAGATTCGACCATGTTTCCTTGTTGCACTTTGCATAATAGATGGGAGATGTATTGAGAGAAGAAATAGGCTTGGTGAGGGATTAGGGTCTTGATATTGTTTGGAAACATACCTAACTACAAATTAACAGAAGAAACACCTAATTGACTTCAAAGCTAAAACACTACTAGCAAACCGTCAGCACTATAACACTACTTCCTATCACTGGGATCACACACCATAACACTACTTTAACAGTAGTCTCTCACACCATAACACTACTTCCTCTCACTGGGATCACACACCATAACACTACTTTAACAGTAGCCTATCTTTCGGGATCAAATACCAGAGGATCATAAGTGTCTATAGTGACCAAAGACTCAGTTAAGCCATGGGATTTCAACACCTGCTTCCAATAGCCATGTTCCACATCCCATCCGTCGTGATCGACTTTACATTCCACTCCGGGAGAAACAACTGTTTTCATAACTTCTCCCGATTCTGAAAACGGTATATAAATTTCTCGGACTCGCAAAACCAATGACCCACGATTATGGTATAACATTAGAGTACAATCAAATTTAAAGAAAGATTTAAAGACACTTAAGCGCATTATCACACCGTGTGGGAGACCATCAAGAGCATTTATGATCTTCTCATAAAGACCTTTCGTTCCCAAAACATAATCCACATAATCCATAGGGTTAGAAGATATCTCAAACCCGTGTTTTTTATGTTAACACCAGTGGATATACCTCTTCTATGAGAATTCCACATAAGCATCTAACTGTAGAAATATATTGGGCCAATACTTCATTAAAAAAGACAGAGAAATACCACCATCAATCATCTTCCTCTCGAACAAGATCAACTCAGAGTCCGGGATATAGGGTGGAACTTTGTTAGGATTTGAACCCTTTTTCAAAGATTTGGGGACTGTAGAGAGTTTAAGATTTTCCCACCTTAAATTATGAACGAAATATCGAAGATCAGACAAAATTCTGCGTGTCCAACCCGGGTTCTCCGTTTGTTGCTCCAGGATGTATGTTGGCATACATGCTACTACCAGTAGCAAATTCCCTGTTGGAGGTACCTTATCGAAATACCCATATAAACCTAGCCTACAATTCGATCTTGAGTTGGTTCGAAGTTGAGGACTCAGAGCAGAGCAGATCAACTCCAGGTTTGGTTCCACAGCTTCTATAAAGTAAGATCTTCACGATCCAGTTGACTCCATTCATAAGAGATAGGAACGCAACTATTAAAATTAAGTACAAAGGGTCGACGATATAAACGAAGCGAAGCGAAGTGAATTCAATAGCAATTGCGGGGGATCCTATCTTGCTAAGAGCTCCCAGACTAGAAGCGCTCATTTCTTCCATTCGCCACGTTCACGCTTTCGCTTTCCAATAAGTTCCCCTCGGGGAACTCGCTTTCGAGCTAACACTAATAGCACCGTCTTTGAGGACGATCACGCCCATCTCAGATGGAAAAGCTACTTACTTGGTTGATTCAACAATCGCGGATTGTCCAGCAGCCCCAGAGTGGAGAATCTGAAAGAGCCTCAATTACACCAGGACTTCACTGCACTTCAAAAAGTTTGTTTGGTCGAGACTCACAAGCCCTCCTCTCCTTTTAGTCGAGCATCTGAAAACCTTTTCTCCGTCTTAGAGATATGATATTCAATGACCAAAAAGATCTTGTCACGAGCTGGATTCGAACCAGCACCTCTGGTCAAAGGACATACCCAGAGAACTACCTTTTATTTGACCCGTGTCTTTGTTTACCTGGTTCGCCGAAAAGGCTACGTCAGAGGGGCCAAAACCAACCCGCGCATGTTCACTCCTTTCTTTTTGATTGGAGTAAGCGCATGAGCAGCTGTCGATTCTTCTATCACTATCTTATCTATCTTGGAAGCACCCGAATGCCCCATTTTGTATTTGCCTTCTTGAGATCAGTCTCAAATTTCCCTTAGAGCACAATCACTCCCAAATCGACCTAAAGCAATTTTCCGGGACCCCGGTCCATTTCCCTACCATAGAGATGATTGGCATATTCATTCTACAACCAAACTTCCCTGGCGGAGACGGTAGAACCCAGAAGAACGCTCAGAGACGTCTAAAGTCTTATGTGAAGGGTCATTAAAGAAAACCACCCCACTCCCTGCACAGGGTTGTTCCAGACCCCAAGCAGAGACCAAGTAATCAGTACCATCACTACCTCCGCACAGATAACCACCTAAAAGAAGGGGTTCACCTACAGACATTCAAATGCCAGGTCTGTAATCCAAACCGAGAGTACGTACAAAATATAAGCACTCCCACATTAGATGGAAGCGTACTTGATTTTCATCAATCCGCTCCATACAGACCGATGCGCCGTTGGTGTGGAATAAGAAGCCTTCGTCACCTAGTCTACTAAGGGGTGTATAGATGCTGCTTGTTATATAGAAATCCTCTAAAGGAGTAGCGAAGCTGGTGAGTTTCCTTTAACTAGTTTGAAAAAAAAAAAAGCAAAAGCCACAGGAGCAGCGGGGCGAAGCGCTGAGATCAGGGTTGAAGCGCAATAATTCAATGTCGAAGAGTCACGAGCTATATCTATGAGAAAGGGCTTTGGTGGCCTTTTGCTAATCACACGAAGAGAACTGTGCTCGCTTTCAGGGTAAACCCCATCCTTCCTTACCTTATAAAAGTCTCTCTCGTCCCGTATCCCTATCGCCACCCGTCTCTATTCTACATAAGGGAATGGTTGACCGATCAACACTTTATCTCAATTCACTTTATCTCAATTCATGACATGGGAATCTCGGGAAAGTCACCCTATTCTAAGTCATTCCTCGGCGAAGAATTGCGGGAATCGAGATAGAGATGGCTAGCCCAATCTTTCGTATTACCTCTGCTATGGACAAAGGTTTGGTTTTGTTCAATAAGACAAAAGGAACCGGAGACAGAGAGAAGATATAGAAATCAGGAGTTCGGGACTGATTAAGAGCAGGCTGGCGGGTATTTACTTGGTGCTCTGACCCCCTTACCCTTAAGAAAAATGCTTCGGACGCTGACGGCAGGGGGAAAAATCCCAATATTGATAAGCTACTGGGGTGGGCTTAGCGTGCTTTGAACCAGAGAGTGAAAGGCTAGCTTCAGAAGAGAAAAAATCGGTTTGCCTTGAGGCAGAGGGGCAGAGATCAAAATATGGACTATTGGTCGGACCTTAATGCGCCTATCTTCCTATCGCCCTAGATGGATGAGTAAGTCAAAAGATAGGGAGACCTTGACCAAAGAGATTTAGATGCATAGCTGGACGGACCTCCGATTCTGCTTGTTCAGATGCTGCTCACTCGCTGCCTGCGCTTAGCACGGGAAGACTCAATAGAGACCGATGAATCGCATTCTAGGTTCGAACTTCCTTGCTTCCAGCCACTTGGTTCACGATCCAGGAAAGCAAGAATCGAAGCGATCCAAGCACGCTGGGGTTCCTTTGTTTTGAGCAAGCTCTAAATTCTATGTCCTCGTGCTTGAGTCAAGCCTATTTTGAAGCCAGTCGTGGAAGATGTCGCTCTGGTTCTAGAAAGAAGCTATGAAGCGAGAGCCTCTGAACCTATGTTCACTGTGGATGGGCATTAAGGTCCTGTGGCCATTGATAGAAAGAAGTGATCTTCCGGGCCAATGGTAGAAGCATTGAAAGCAATGTTCCTGGTAGAGAATTGATCTTCTGGACTGGGGAAGCGTACAAAAGCTTTTGAGCGAAATCCGTCCTATACAGATAGAAGTAGAAGGCAGCAATCCTAATGCCCCGATTCTATGTCCTATGGAGAGCGTATGGGCCTATGATACAAGGAAGAGCTCCCCTGCGACGAAAGAGTCAATGGAGCAATGGATTATTTGAATCCCGGTTACTTTATTAATAATAAAGAATGATGACCAAGCGAGAAAACGTAAGCCCTACCCTTGCTGGCAGAACTATCAAGCATGGATGCCCAAGAACCTCATTCGAGTGATGAAATCTCTCATAAGCAGACTAGGGAAATAGGCTAAAAGGGAAGGGGGCATCTAGAGGACCTGTTTTAGACTGGTCATAACCGAACCGTTAGGGGTATACGAGACTGGTTCATTAACCCTGACCATGGATTGAGACCGTTGGGAAGGAAAGGCGTGGGAAGGGAAAAGATGCCAATTCATCCACTAATCTACAAAAGAAGTAGAAAGACTCAAGGAAAGGGGCAGGCAGAACTTCTTATAGCCTTCGTGCTCCGTTAGCCTATGGCAAGTCAGCTACAACACCAAGAAACTCTCGCTAAGAAATGAGCCTACCGAGAGAAGGCGATAGTTATTTCCGCTAGATGTTCTGAGAATGAAGAGGTTTCCTTAGCTAGCTTTCGAGTTGGTTTAAGGCTTCCTCTTCCGGGAATGAGCTGTTGTAAGGCCTTGCCTTTCTCGAAAGCGAAACCTTTAATTTAAGCGAATCCGATGCATTTGAAGAAAGATTGAATTTGCTATGAGATAGCTGATCTCTGTCAGGTCAAGATCGAGGCAAGATGTAATCTTCTTACAGAGGCGGGTAGAAGAAAGAAAACATGCCAAAACGCAGCAAGTTAGGGGATAGCATGAGAAAGAATGACCGGTTCGAAGAGGTAGGTGAGCAGGAGCTTCACTTTCAGTTTCTGAGTTGCTAGCTTGAAGTCATTTAGGTGAAGTGAGCCTAAATCTGATTTGGGAACTTAAATCTTCCTTTCAGAAGAGAAAGCAGACTTAGAAGACTCAGTTTTCTTTTAGGATTCCCCATTGAAGGAAAAGATGGGATCATCGCAATTCGCAGATGATGGATTGGAATCTATGATTCGTCGGTTGGTTCATGTGTGACTAGATAAACCAGTCGCTCCCATGATATGTGGTTCGCATTTCCATTGCGAAGTTACAGTCGTCAATGTCTGATACATTTTTGGTCTTTTTTAGGAAGGCCGACCACTACATAAAACGCCATCAGTCCAAAAGAGAAGCAAGCTACCTTTCTTTGATCCACCTTCTCGGGCAGGGAAGAGAACGAAAATAGGCCACGTATGGTGGCCGTGGTAGGTTCGAGGATCTTACGCGGCGGAGCGAACTCTTCTATCGTCTTGCATTTCCTCTGGCAGCTACGCAGCACCCCCCCGATCCATCGTACTGGAGCGATCCGAGAAAAAGGATTAGGATCAATTTACTTCTACAATGCTCATAGACGAAGTGCTTCGTCTATGAGAAGTCTAATTCAACTCTAAAGTATTAGGTTGCGTCGCCTCCTCACCACCGTCGGCTTCTCCACTTCAACACGGAGATGACCGGCACCAAGGAGAATTCGACTTCTCCATCGGTTTTTGGTTCCAATTCCCAACGTGGAGCAGTCCTCTCGGTGGGCGCCTTTAACGGGATTTGTCATCAACCGGCGAACGATTTTGTTTTTGCCAGCACCGCTTGCTGCCGTTTTGGTAGCTGGTGCTAGAGTCTGCACTATTTCCTCCCTCAGATTCCTTTTACGGGGGTTCTGTGTCGATTTCAGTCGAAGTGGGCCGCGTTTGCTGGTGTTGTGTGCGGGGAGGGGATGGTGACCGGTCTCTAGGGGCTTGTTGTTTGGTGGTGTTGTTGGGGAAGAAAGCTTTGATTTTCGGGCTCGAATCTAGTTAGCCTTAGCCGTTTATCCGGAGTTGGGAGACTCTAGGTTTGTGCTCGGGGTCGTCGTCTTGTCTTCATTGGTGTTCATCTCGGATGTTCTCTTCGTGCGTTGGAGCCTTGGAGTAGATTGTCGGACAGTGGGGAGGGCGTTATTCGTATTTTATTAGTATGTCTAACTTTTAGTATGTGTGTGATGTTTTGTGTTGTTTGTTGTAGGATGTTCTTGTTTTGTTGTTGTGTCTTGGTCTCCCTTTGGGAGTGACCTTGTCGTTTTGTCTTCCTTTTAGGAAGTGCTGTGTTTAGTGTGTTTAGTCTAGTGCGTCTGCCTCAGATGGATTCCCTCGTAAGAGCCTTCTTTTTCCTTTGTGTTTGATACTTCAAATGCAAAAGTGATATGTATAGCCATTGGACAATCGATTGTACTCTATTAATGTTTTTATATTATCCATCGATTTGGCAAAAACAAAAAATGAAAAACTAAAACATTAAGCCATCCTAACTTGCATCAAGTGCAAGCTGCAACCAATACTTATAATGATCAAAGTGTAATATACCTATGAGTATTTGTTTTATTTTTTATTATAGCAGAGATGAAGATTTGTAGAGCAGTCGAGTTAAATAAAACAAAAAAAATGAAGAATAAGAAGGGACAAATAGAACGTGAAGAAGATGAAAAATATTTTTATATTGGAAAAAATTTTGGCAATGAAATTTTCAAATTTCTCATTTCAAAATTTTGAGATGGATCTGGTTGGGGATAGATACGAATCTGTGAACGTGCTGGATGATGCTCTCGATGACACAAACAGTCATAGTTGAATGGTTCAACCTGCTTTATCTATCTATTTATTTACTAAATCCTATAAAAGACTTTCTTTTTAAAATTGTTGGTTGAGTCATATGACTCATATCAATAGATAATTAGATGTTTATTTATTTTATTTTTTCAATTTGTTTTGTTTTATTGATGGGTTTTTAACGGTGTAGGTGAAGCGATAAATACGATGATATTTTAGACTAGGGTTTGTCACGCCTACTCTGAGGCCATAGATTTGACTATAAATAAGGACCAAGTACACCTTTTCCTTGCATCTCTTTTCTTACATCTCACTTCTCAGCCTTCCCTTAGATAGATCTCAAATTCACAAAAATTCATAGAGATAACATATCTCAAATTCACGCCCCCTATGAAATCCGGCTATGATGAAATATGCCTCCAGAAATTCTTATTCTTTGGAATTGAGGGTACTTCTTATTCTTTGGAATTGAGAATAAGTTTTCTTTTCAATCCAATTTATAAGAATTTTGGGTGTTTGTTTCTTTTGGTCTTGGATGAAGAATTATTATTCATTATTTTTTATATTTTGATTTTGGTTTTTTCTGATTTGTTATATAATTTAGTCGAATTGAGGGTTTTTTTTTTTTTCAAACAAGACGAGATTTGTTATAAGAATTCTTGTTTTTTTCTTATTCTGATTTTTTTTTTTAACTAGTAAGATTAATAAGCCAAGCCGAGCTTGACTTGACAAGGCTCATTAAAATTCGAATGATTTTTATGTATTTGTAATTAGTTTTTACAATAATAAAAATCTGTTTATCATTTTATTAGTCGGCCACAGCCCACAAAAGCCAACCCATCTCTCAACCCAATCTCTCAAACCCACAACCCAATCTCTCAAACCCAGAAAACCCAATCTCTCAAGGCCCACCCAACCTGAAACCACAGGCCCACTTTTATTTCAAACCCTAAAATACTGTATACCACTGTATAAATGTCGAACAGTAATTTCTTTCGTTTGGGTTTTCTTGGGCATCAAACCATTTTACAGAATGTTTCGTCTTTTTTCTCTTTATCTGCGAGTAAATGCGGCGTCAAGTCGGTACTGTTCGTCTCCGTTCGTTACGGCTTTCTGTTCATCGACTTCGATTTGTTCGTTAGGCGCTCCAGATTCATCCGGTTTTCTGCTGATTTTATCTCCATCTCAGCCGGGTTTGGCCTTGAATTCTCCCTTTTCACGTTTCACCTCCGGTGGTAGTCCTGGTTTTCTGCTTCATTCATCTCCGTCTCAGCGGGGTTTGGCCTCTGATTCTCCTCGTTCACGTACCTCCGGTAATAGCTCTGCACCTTGGTAAACTTCGCTTTCCTTATTTGTCTGGCACCTTCAAGTCTGTTTTTTCACGTTTCGCCCTGGGTGATTGTTTATCTGCTGCTGGCTCGTTCTATTTCTCTGGTAAACTTCGCGCATGTTTCTCTTGCTACATCTTCCCATCTTCTCCTGTGAAATTTTCGTATGGGTTTTGTACCCAAAGTGGAAACCTGAAATCTGATGGTTCGGAGGATTCAATTGTGCGGTATTTCGATAAGGTACCTCCAACAGGGAATTTATTTGCTACTGGTAGTAGCATGTATGCCAACATACATCCTGGAGCAACAAACGGAGAACCCGAGTTGGACACGCAGAATTTTGTCTAATCTTCGATATTTCGTTCATAATTTAAGGTGGGAAAATCCTAAACTCTCTACAGTCCCCAAATCTTTGAAAAAGAGTTCAAATCCTAACAAAGTTCCACCCTATATCCCGGACTCTGAGTTGATCTTGTTCGAGAGGAAGATGATTGATGGTGGTATTTCTCTGCCTTTTTTAATGAAGTATTGGCCCAATATATTTCTACAGTTAGATGCTTATGTGGAATTCTCATATAAGAGGTATTTCCACTGGTGCTGTCAACATAAAAAGCAGAAGTTTGAGATATCTTTTAACCCTGTGGATTATGTTTTGGGAATGAAAGATCTTTATGAGAAGATCATAAATGCTCTTGATGGTCTCCCACACGGTGTGATAATGCGCTTAAGTGTCTTTAAATCTTTCTTCAAATTTGATTGTACTCTAATGTTATACCATAATCGTGGGTCATTGGTTTTGCGAGTCTGAGAAATTTATATACCGTTTTCAGAATCGGGAGAAGTTATGAAAACTGTTGTTTCTCCCGGAGTGGAATGTAAAGTCGATCACGACGGATGGGATGTGGAACATGGCTATTGGAAGCAGGTGTTGAAATCCCATGGCTTAACTGAGTCTTTGGTCACTATAGACACTTATGATCCTCTGGTATTTGATCCGAAAGATAGGCTACTAAAGATAGGCTACTGTTAAAGTAGTGTTATGGTGTGTGATCCCAGTAGTGTTATGGTGTGAGAGGCTACTGTTAAAGTAGTGTTATGGTGTGTGATCCCAGTGATAAGAAGTAGTGTTATGGTGCTGACGGTTTGCTAGTAGTGTTTTAGCTTTGAAGTCAATTAGGTGTTTTTTCTATTAATTTGTAGTTAGGTGTGTTTCAAAACAATATCAAGACCATAATCCCTCACCAAGCTTATTTCTTCTCTCAATACATCTCCCATCTATTATGCAAAGTGCAACAAGGAAATAGGGTCGAATCTAAAGTCCTTGAAGGTAATCGTACCCGAAGAAGATTCATGAGGATCCTCAAGTTGTCCCTTGAACAAACATATTTAGTCATCACGGCTGAATTTGAACGGTCGAGCAAAATATCACCCAATAACTGAAAGAAAATAAATGAGGCAATTTTCAGTTGCACCAATCTTGACTACAAATTATATCTTGCAATTTTTTCTATATTATTTTATAAGAGAATGTGGAGTTAGTCCAGCCTCCGAGTAGTCCTCATTAATTTCCCAGCCCAGAAAAAAGAGAGAACGAATAGAAGTTACCTTGATAGCCTGGATTCTGGTGATATAATTAGCAGATTCAAGCAACTTGGAGTTATACTCTGCAAAGAACTATCAACAAGAAGATAACAAGTAAATTACGTACACGTTAGAGAGGGCTCGTCGAGGAAACCAAAAATAACAATTACTAATTACCAGAAAATAACAACAAATTGCAGAGGAGAATATAATGTCCATCTCTGCAAAAAATACTTACCCAGTCGTAGTTTTTGGAAAGGAATTCAGCTACTGTTGATTTATGCTGAGGAACTCCTGAAAGAAAACACGAATCATGTTAATGATTGAATGCCTAGACACTATGTACTTCTGCAAGAACAAGTAAAAAAGTCACCAAAAGAAAGACTCTTTTACTATAAGCATATATATAGATACTAAAGCACAATGAAGACCAAGAAACAAATTGATATACAAAAGGATTAACTCTGAAAATATACAGAACCTTGAAACTGGCAGCAGCATCGGAAGCAATGTCAAAATTTGGGAGTTGTATATAATCAAAAAATTTCTTCATGTGCTCTGATTCCAGTACATACAGACAAAATTAAATAAAAAAAAAAAAATATATATATATATATATATGTATATTTCATAGTAGTTAAAAAATGAGACTGCCAATGCTTCACAATGACGCAATATGGTCTCATGTAAAGGATAAAAAGCATCCATCTTTCAGTTTCTCAGCCACGATGGAATTATTAGCATATGGTGGCAGTGCTTCATAAAGGAAGTGAGTTGTTCATCTGTTAGTATCTCTCTCCATTGCAATTTAGAACCAATCACACAGCTACATTCATCTATGACACAGGTAGGGGGAAGGGTAAAGGACGCTATTAAATTTACCATCCCCTTATTTCTCACTTTAACATCCCCTTATTTCTCACTCTAAATTATCAAGTTTTCATGGAAAGGAAAAAAATGATCAATTCATACTGTTACTTCTGGCATGTTCTTTAGAAATTATGACAACAGTAACAATGAAAATCTAAAGGAACATTAAAATCTTTACTATCAACTCACCGTGCAACACTTTGGTGGCGTATGCATTCCCTCAGCATTGCACCATAGTTTAATGCCAGTTCATTATTCTCATAACTAGCAGAACAGAAAAAATAAAGTCAGTAGATTGTGAAAGAAAATATCTATTAAGAAAAAAAATGCAAAACATACAGTTAAGCTATAAAGTAAACATGTTTAAAGGCAATATAATAAATTCAAGAAAGAGATAAAGAAATGGTCCATGCGTTAGAAGCTGTCACATCCCTTTGTTGGACCATAACTCTACAAACTACAAATGATTTGCTGAAACCATGTCAAGCACATCTCCATCATCATATTGACTGAAGGAAGATTTAAAAACTTCAACTTTGGTGAAAACTTTCGTCATGACACATACAGTAACTAAAACAACAGGAAAATAATCAGGTTCATCATCTCTAGGGTTCTTCACTGCCCATAATCCTCAGTTCTACAAATTCTGGATAAATGATGAGCAGCCCAGAGTTGTAGTCTAGAACAATTTCATCTACCAAGTATTTTCAGAAATAAGAGACTATAAAAAGCTCCACTATTCAGAACAAAGAAAGCTGAGAATAATATTCTCCATTTCTACCCCTCAAATAACAATCCAAAGGTTCTGGTAACACCTATTTCAAAAGTAGAAGAATATTATATATACAATTTTCACTACATCAATAAAATCATTGCGGAAAAGATTTCCGTTGCGGTTAATTATTAAGTCCTCCCAACTGAGAAATCTCAAATTGACAAATTCACCTTTCAGATGCTTTATATCTCCACTTTATACATACTATTGAAATAACAATAAGCTGATATTTAGTCCCAATTCAGATTTCCACATCGTTAAGAATCACTGTGATTGAACATCATGCAAAGAGCTTCATGCTGTCATACCCTGATATCAAGATATCCAGGAGGTCTATGTTCTTTTCCAAGTAATCACAAGCGATCAACCTCGATTGAACCTATTGTCTCTGCAGGTTTGCAACAACCTGTGTAGAATCTTTTCGTGTCTGCAAATAGTCGTCTTATAAGTCAACATCCGTTTATTCATTCTCAAATAAAGAACTAGCTGAGGCACTAATAAGTACACAACATTCAAAACCAAAATTTGCAATATTATGTCTTATCACCATAGCTCCCATTCATTTCAAAAGTAAAGCTAAACACGCCCAATAAGAATACTGATAACGTGTACGGATCAAGTTAAAGAGATATCCCAAAGTTACCTCTAAGTTCAACTTTGGAAGACATATAATTAGCAGACGAAGAGTATTCTCTCTGAAGAACTCCTGTGTCAGCTGTGCACAGGCTTCTGCCACGGGCTCAGATTCACTATCCCCATAAAGAACTTGCTTTAATTCTCGGATAAGCTTTCCCAACTCCATCATCTACACAATACTACTACTAAAATCAGAAAAACACAGAAAAGACGTGGCGATGATCACTCGACTCGATGGTAACTCCAAATAACCACACAGTTGCCAATTATAAGGCAACGGTAGCCCTTATATATATAAAATTACGTCATAAAACAACCTTGTCATCGCGCTTGCTCTCCTTAGTGTCGGGCGCGACACCGTCGGCCAAGATGAGTAGATCGCGCGTCTGCCTAACCAAATCTGCGGGTGTCTTGGGCTTTGACTTGAACAAGGCTTTCATTTTGGCGTTCTCAGCGCCGCCATCGCTGTTTTCGGCCACCGATAGCTTCCGAACCGATGTTCGCGTAGAATTCAAAATCGGATTTCGAATCGATGTTCGCGATTCTCCGAGGCAGACGACTCAGACTCTCATCGGGGGGTAATCAAATGTTTCGAGTTGGATTCTCTTTTATCTTCTTCCTGTGCAGTTTGGAGTAATCAAATGTTAAATTTGGAGTTCTCTATTTTGGCCACCCGTCAATTTTGGGCTTCTGAAAGTGCGGTATTTTCCAGTCCGTTCACTACCTGGAAACCACCGCAAGGTGTTCGCGAAAATGACACAGAGAAATCCTTTACCCTCTCCTACCTCGTCAGCTCATGCGGGTTGGTCTTGTCCGAGAAGATGTCGTCAGCCCGGCTCCAGCTGATGTATGTCCGAGAAGAAGATTTTGGATAATATGGGTTTTCTTGTTGATAAATTAGGTGGGCACCAGGTGATGTGGCCCGGTGCTCTTGGATTCTTGGGTACAGCCTCGAAAAGAGAATGAAGCCCGAGAAGGATTTCTGGAAGAACTATATCGAGAAGTACCAGAAGGATGTTCCCGAACTTCTGGACATTGATTGAGGGCATAAATCTTGAAGTCTGTTGTAAAGGAGAAAACTTTTTGACAATTGTCGCCGCTTGAAATGCTTAGTTCACTATCAATTTCTCATCCAAAAAAGAACAAAAAAAAAAATCGTATGCAAGGGATTTACCTATAAAAGAACTTCTTCTAACGTTTTTCATTTTGTACTTTGTTTTTTAAGAATGATCTTTTTCTTGTCTAGTTTCTTAGTGGCTATGCGGTGTGTGTTTGCTGGTAAAATATTAGCAGTGTGCCTTTCCAGATGTTATTAAAGAAACTTCTAAGAATGTTAATACTGATGTGTTTTTCTTGTAAACCGATCTTGTGTTTTCTCAAATTGTTTTGTGCTAAGGTAGGCTAGGTAGCATGTGTGTTGTTATAATATGTTAATCGTCTTGCCTTTTTTTCCTCAGTTTTTTCCATACATTTCAACAGACCGGAATTTGCCACGCATAATTTAATTCATAAAAGCAATACTACATGATAAGCCCAATGGCTTACAAGAATGAGGACTTCTTCATATATATATATATATATATTTTTTAATAAAGTCAATAAGGTGGGATGAGAAAAGGTAATGAAGGAGTACCCATGCAGCTGCTTTTGAGCTTGAGATGCTGCTGTTTCATTGCTAAAATCAAAACTGTTAAAAAAATAAACTGTTAAAACAAAATTTAAAACATACCAATTATCGTACACCTTAGATTAATATTATGAAATCATTAATATTAATGGAGGAATAAAACTTACTAGAACAAAATGAAAAATTACCAATTATCTTACATGTGAGACACATGAAAATAATTCCATGATATCAAATAACAATAAACTAGTCACACAGTCAAATAAAATCCAACCACATAAACATTTTCAGAAACAGAACAATAATCTAGAATAACAATATTCTCTATGTTCCAGGATGGTAATATAGAAGACAATTTGATCAATCTTGAACTAAATCATTGTACCGATCATCATCTGTATCATGAAAAGCAAATTCCGGATGATATGGCTCGTCAAGCTGTGGTAATCTGCAAAAGAAACAAAATTAAGTTTAGCTTAAATAAATAAGAATACATGCATTAGAAATAAATTAAAAAAATCACCGTACTTAGGATGTAAGCTAGGACAAGTTCGCTTATCATGACCGCTATGGCTACAAACACCACAATGCCTGGTACTTTTCGAGATGGCCTTCTCCTTTGACGATTTGAGGCGTTTACCACATCCTTTAGCCCGAACTGGGTGCGGGTCTTGGATGACCTGTGTGAACCCACAACTCCTACTCTTATTTACATGCCTAGCAGGATTGTTCTCACTGTTGATATCTTTTGTCTTTAACTTCAAATTT
Source organism: Striga hermonthica (assembly GCA_902706635.1). Lineage (NCBI taxonomy): Eukaryota > Viridiplantae > Streptophyta > Magnoliopsida > Lamiales > Orobanchaceae > Striga > Striga hermonthica. The sequence continues at coordinate 4,171,022 of CACSLK010016728.1, forward strand.
TGTAGTTCTTCCATCAGAAAATTACTACGAGCCTCAGTTAAAGAGCAATCATCAACTAACTCCATTGCAATATGAGTTAACACCCCACGTCTTGATATGAAAGACTGTCCTTCCATGAGTTTTGGTGTTGGCTCAAACGCCACAGTAGATTTTGCCTTCTTAGTCCATCTCGAGAGAATATATTTTTCGGGCAACAACATGACTTGTGTAACTTTCATCCAACAAAGCATATGACGACATGGATATCCCTCAAACTCAAAACACTTGCAACTACATGACACGAAGTCACACAAAGTATCATATACCAAATCGCGCTCTCGATCAAATTTCTTTTCTAACTCAAATCTTTTCACTTCGTGTACTAGAGTTGTGTCCGTGGTTGCAACTTGTGTGCAAACATAGGCCAAACTTTGTTGCAACTCTTTTTGAAAAAGAACAAATATCCTCTTCGTATAAACTGAGGCCATCTGTTGTTCCATAAGGAATGCTGTAACCATTCGTGGCACTTCATTGAGATCAATGTGATTTGCAACTAACTCATCATGCCTTTGGTGATATAGCGCCCTATTAAAACGTGTAATAAAATCCACCAAGGAATTCTTTTGATTCACATAGCGCTTGAAAAATGAATGATTACTCTCCACTCTCTGGCTACTAGACATACCTGCAGCAAAGACGTGCTTAACATAGGCTGGAACCCAACGATGCCGTATCATGTACATATTACTCAACCATTCATTATTCCTCAACTCTGTCGAACTCATCAACTCCAACCATCTATCTTCAAACTCCTCACTTGATTCTGACTCTTTTATAATGCCGACTATCTTGTGGTATTGTTCTTTGTACAATAAAATACTTAACTTCTCGGAAAATTTGTTAAGTATATGCCACAAACAATATCGGTGTAACGTGTTTGGAAATATCTCTGCGACTGCTCGGGATATAGCAGCATCTTGGTCAGTAATAATTACACTAGGAGCTGCATGAGTTGGCACACATTCCAAAAACTTCGAAAATAACCAAGTAAAAGATTCCGTCTTCTCATTGCTCAACAATCCACACCCAAAAACAGTGGTTTGTCGGTGGTGGTTGACTCCTACAAAGGGCCCAAATACCATACTATACTTATTTGTGTTATAAGTAGTATCAAACACCACCGTATCACCAAAAACTGCATATGCATTACTAAACTGCATATGCATTACTGGACACAGAATCAGCCCGGAAACATCTAACTACACCAACTTCATTTGTATCATAAGCAAAGAAAAAAAATTCATTTCTCTCTTTCTCCATTTCGAAGTGTTGGATCAGTGTTTCAGCGTCGTGGCCATATAGCTCACTTTGAATGTCCCTTTTGTGGTTCCTAATGTCCTTCTCTAGGCAACCAACCATTAATGGACCTCCAGTTTCTATCTCAAAAAATCTCACCTGCTGACTGGTAGGAATATTAGCTTCTGAAAATTTTTGTACTAGAGCTTTCTTAGTTGCTGAGACGTTCCTATGTGAATTTAGTAGGTGAACTTTACTCGGAGTTGTAAGGGGATGGTGATGATGCTCAATAACTTATGTTTCACAATATTTCCAATTGCATCGATCCTTTTTCAAATTCGAACACCCATTTAAAGCCAACTGGATAATGTGTTCAACAGCTGAAATCTAAGCAATTCTTATGAATGCTTGTCCATATAACTAACAGGGTTAATTCTGAGGTAGGGTTCTTCGAATTCCTTTTTTTTTTTTAATATCTAAAGAGTAAAGCAAAAAAACCAGATCCAATAACATTGCAGTCACACAAATTTGCAAAATGAAAATAAGCAATTAAACCAAAATTGAACCTAATCAAGCGGTGAGCACACCTGCACCGACGACCTCCTTCATCTTCTTCTCAGCATTCTTCGACGCGAGCTTCGCCTTCACGGCCACCGGTTTATCTGCCTTCACGAGCTTCTTCTTCACGACCCTCCAGGATGCTTCAGGTGATTGCCGATGCGGCCGTGGCCGGCGCTGACGTGGTCGCGCTTCTTTCGATTCTTCTTGAAACGGGTCGTCATCGAAAAGTTGAGGGGGATTGAGTGATGACTGATGAGGAAAGATGCGCGGCCTGAGGAGGGCTTCGAATTTGATTTTTTTCCTTCTCAGTTTTCACAGAGGGGTTTTGTTTCACGAGATGTTTTTTAATTCTGATGCATTTGATAGTGTTTTATTTATGGATGAAGTGTTATAATTTATATAGTGTTAGATTTATTTTGGGATTAAATATGTGTAATCAATACATTGAGTCATTATATTGTTTAACCAAATTAAGTGATCAAATTATTGTATATTGGCTAAGGAACTTAATTTAGATTGTGGAATGATTATATGTGGACACTCGGTAATATTATTATTTGGTGACGTAACAAATAATAATATTAAATTTAAGAACCTAAATAACGTATAATTTGAGTCAAAATTATTTAGACTTTAAAAAAGTGCAGAATCAAAGTGCAGAAGAAGTTCTACACTTTAAAAAACTTCATTCAGTTTTCTTTCCTTTATACGTCCGAGGAAGAAAATAAGGATCACGGTCTTTTGGAAGATTTTCTAAATCCCAAATTTAATTAATCAGGCAACATGAATTCATTAGGTATGCTTCCGCTATTCGGTTATGATTCTCGATTATTCAATATGAAAGCTCTTGGGATTAATATTGATTTATTTCGAATAAAGTTAAATACAGTTTCTATCATATAGCACTTCTTTAAAAGAAGTGTTATAATATGAAAAAGTGTTATAATTGACATATCACTTTTTAAAAAAGTGTTATGTATTTGTATTGTTCTTATAGCGCTTGTTAAATTAAGTGTTATCTAAGGATTTTGTGTTTTTTAGATAACACTTATTTAAAAAAACGTTATGCCAAAAGTGTTATCTGAATATTTTTTTGGCGTAGTGTAATTCAAAGATCCTAAACTGTTCCTAATAATGACCATATATATACGCACAATTAGTTAATGATCGATCACTATGGATTCTCGAGAGGTTATATGGATACGTGGGATGAATGTATCCTGTAACTAATAAGTTGATTTTTGAATAAATTTGAGGTGAAAATAAATAAACAATGAACTTGCAAGAGAGCTTAATCAAATAAATAACGACCTTTTTCCCTTCTTTTTTGTTTTCATGTGCCCAAATTTTATAATTAATTCTCAAAACTCGTCTCGCTTTACATTCGTGTTTTCTTCTCAATTTAGTTTTTATATTCCACTATAAGAATGATACAACAATTCCAATAGATATTTTTCAATGCTATTATTTCCGTTGAAATTTTTCTAATGGATTTCAACGGAAATTCCAACAAAAATATTCCGTTGGAATGTGTTTTCTGTTGGACATATATGCGGTTGAGTTGTTGAGTTGATGTCCTAGCATGTTTTTCTTGATTAATGTAAGCTTACTTATATGTGGAATTTGCGATGATGACATGAGGGTCTGTTTGGATTCAATGTGCTAGTTTAAATGACTTGAGTTGATTATATTCGATTAAATCTAATTTCATCTTGAGTCCCGATTAATTGATTTGAAATGTTTGAACTATGTACTTATATGAATTTGTGAGACTCTTAGTAATATTCCACGTACTTGTTTATATCCATCTATATGTTTATAATACTAAGTTGCTTGGGACAAACAAAAGTTTAAGTTTGGGGAGATTTGATAGGTCGAAAAATGTGCGCGTTTTATATATTTATAGTGTATTGTTTATTTTATTCACACGTTTATTATTTTCGAGTTATTTATTATTTGGATAGATTTATTTGTTTTGATATTTTATATATAATTTTAGGATTTTAAAGAATTTTGTGCATCCGGAGTACTACTCATTGTTGGACCCAATACCATGCCAATTAAAACTCATAAGAATCAAAGTCGTCGGCCCATGATAATTTGTAAAATTCTTCATTTTTTTGATGGGCTGGACATATTAAGAAAAGTCCGAGACACACTAGAAAGAAAACGCAGCTGCGGCATTTACGCGGATAGAGAGAAAAACGTAAGGACATAGAGAAAGAGGCTATGCACACGCACACAAGGGAAATACTTTTATCTTCTCTTATTTATTTTTATTACTATGTTAGGCTATATTTTTTATCCAGCTTTAGAGGATGTTTGAACTCTAATTTCAATTTGTCTATAGATTGAATGATTTTTATTTATCGTTGATTAATTAAAACGTCGTATTGTTATCTGTGAATATTTTTATGAATTATGGGTGTTTGATTTAGTTCGGCCGGTTACGGTGAATATTCATGGTTTAATTGCTAGATTCGGGGTATTAATCCGTAATTGTTATTGTTCTCGTTTGGTCAGTTGTAAACTAGGGTCGTGCCTCTCTAGGGTAGCATAAACATAATGGTCTAAGATTTCGCGTCAGTTGCTTAGACTAATCTATTTTTCTAGAAATTAATGATGCTAGTGTATTAAATCTACAAAACTTATTCTAGATTGTTCACTAGTTAGGTTTAGTCGAAAAGCCTAATTCGATTAAATAATGGATAAGGGAAAATTCGGTTAACATAGTTTATTTTATCTAGGGTTGGTAATGCATTAACAATTTAAAGAAGGCGCCGAAATTAATTAACGATAGATTGAGACTGGGTGATAACTCGATCGAAAACTGGATTTCTCTTATTTTATTTAATTTTCATTTTATCATTTTTATTTTTATAAAATCAATCTCC
>CACSLK010016728.1:4175779-4188815 GCA_902706635.1 Striga hermonthica
TTACTGCTTTCTAAGTTTAAGTCAATTAATACGAGAATCTCACAACTTAGTACATACTTCTCGTGGGATCGACCTTTACTTGCTGCTGCTACTAGTTAGTGGAGGTTGTTGAGGAAAACTTAAATTTAAATTTGTCGTGTTGCGACGCGAGTTCACATCTCCTTCATTTTAGAGGAAAATTGAGGTCTTGTTTTAATCTTTCTTTGGGATTTGTATCTACATTTTCAGTTAAGAGATATTCCTAGGATTTATGGAAACGACTTGTACTTTGTCAATCTTAATCTCGAGATGGATGACGGTCCCAGCCCGCGACACGTGTTCGGTGAATTCTGCACCGTGGGATCACGAACTCCCATGTCTCATCACCATTAACGAGTATAGTACAGATATCTAGTGAAATGATTGGCACTAATGGGACGCCTCTATGTAAACGTACACCCGAACCGACCATGGTGATCCGCATCCGTCCCGTGTGTTCGGTTCGGTCCTTCCCTCCAATCCCTTATGGGTACGACCTAGACATGTTGCCAACCATTTAGTTCGAGTTTCAGCTGTTCAGTTACTACCCTGTACAATATTTTATTAAACTAATTCAAATCGACACATTTTAAAAATTCCAGAAGGCCTCCAGGTTCTTAGGACCAGACGATACATTTCGGTTGGTCGTAGGAAGCTGTTTGAGTTTATCTTGTCGATCTAGTGATGAGCTTCGACAGAGAAGACGATGACGATGTAAGGTGCCCAAATATAGGGGGGATGGGTATTTAAACGGCCAACTCATAATTGGTGAAATAAAAATCCTTTATTAAAAGAATAAAGGTTGTGTCATTTCGGTTCATTAAAATTGGGCATAACAATTTCCATAATGATGACGGAGTCTCTGTGGAAAAGGTGTGTCCCTCCAATGTTTGCTCCCCATGTGTCAGATTTAGGATCATTAACGTGTGAAGTGTAGCCCTCCTTTTAAAATGTCTCCTCATAGCATTGATAATAGTGGCGCGTCTACCTTTTAGGAGTTTTTCTACGGGTATATATATAAATAAGAAAAGAGAAATTTTAGCTCTTTACCTATTTACAAGTTTTATCGTCAAAGAAAACCCTCTTTTTCTTTTTATTTGTTCTCTCTCCAAAACATATAATTTGTATTTTAGATAAAATTTTCACAAGGCGTTTTTCCATAATTACTTTACATGAAGTATTAGATAATGGGACGACTGTAAAATACTTGTTGGTCTGAAGAGAAAGGTCAGTGAGAGCAAATGATCTAGTACCGTGGCGCGAGGAGCAACAACGTTGGAGGTGAATGGCCCAGGTTTAGGCCAGGAGATATCCCTCAGATTCAACAACCGAGTCCTGACGAGATTCCACATGATGGTACCCATGAAAAGAAGGTTGAGAAGGACAGTCAATCCCTAGAGTCACCGGTTGAGATGGCTTCAGGAGGAAAATTATATGCCAAAGGCGTGGTGGAAAAGATCTCGTATCCATCCTCAAAGTCGATACTGATCAAGTAGTCGCTAGAGGAGACAACAGAGGTGAGGGTGGAGCAATTACAATCAAAGGCAAGGGTATTGAGGACTTATTGCCCTAATCGACATAAATTGCCAAAGCTGGTCTCTAGAGCCGTAAGATAAGTAGGACAGATCTCAAACCATGGTCCGATATCCAACAAAGTTTGAAGTCAGGGAGGTATGAAATTAGCTAATGGCTGACGCCTTCTTGGATGCTTTCACAGAGGGGGAAACAAAATTGGCCCCATAATAAGAGTACGTTTTTTTAGCAAAGCTTGCTCATTTGGGTTCGTCATCTCGAGACCCAGTGGTGGTCTCCCTTATGTACGTGGTTGGTTGTTTATATTCCCTACTAGATGAAGTCGCGGCACTGAAGGACCTGCGTGAAGCCGATCAAGAAGAGATCAAAAGACTACGAGAGAAAATGGCATCATCCTAGGGTTATAGAGATTGATGTCGTGCCCTGGAGGATGCTATTGTCGAATTGACCAGGCTTCAAGATGCGGCTGTGGTCCAAACAGTGTCAATGTCAGTTGAACTGTGGGATTTAAGCAGCTAGTTGAATGACTCGGACCGTCGTCGTGGGGAATTTTGATCAACCTGATTGTAGTTTTTTAACCAACTACGGGATAAATCCCTATCTTGAGTCGTGTCTCTTAAGAACGGTTGTACGGAACTAGATTCAAGCAACGATTGATTCACAAAATTGGATAATCGCAATTTTGGTTGGTTGTTTAAAGCTAAAGAACGCAATTGAAGGCAATAATTAATGCAAGACTCCAACTTTAACACACGAAAATCCTCAATTTACAATAAATAGCGAAAATAAAAATAAAGAGAAAAGAGCTAAGAACCCTAAGACTCTAGGTGGAAAGAAGGTACTCAAAGGTTCAGAATCATGTAATCAAACAATTGCCACTCGCGATGAACAACCGAACTCTCAATCATTTCCCGCTCATGCAATCAACAATAAAATCACATAATCCCTTGCTTACGAGGATCATAGTCTATTCTACACATGGGAGTTCTTACTTTTACCCTAGAAAATTCACTAAGTATAGACAAGAAAACTTACGAGGTCTTGAACCTTAAATTAAGTCTCAAAGTCTTAGTAGCATCTATGAGAAGAAATAGACCGGAACGGTACAATCTTGACGGAGAAATATTACAATAAAAATTTGGTCTTCGAGTTTAAGAGGAAAAAACTAAGAAGAGAAATTCCACAAACAAGAATCCCAAATTCCAAAAGACTAAGTCAATTTATTACAAAGGACTAAGTCAATTTATACAAAAAACTAAGTCAATTTATACTCATGGAGAGGCTTGAGCAGTCGCGGACGGGCATTCGATGCGAGTGTACGCGTAGGCGGGGCTGGTTGGTTTCGTTGGGAAACTTGCGTGCCAGCAAAACAGGGTTCGCTGGCGAGTGTCGACGCGGGACTCGTGGGCCAACTGACTGTCGTTCGCTGGTGAGTGCTGGTGGGCGTGTGGACGTTTGGCGACGAGCGCTAAGTGGGTCTCGTCCGCGAGCGTAGGCGCGTCTCTCGATGATGCATGGGCGACTGCGGGCGTGTGCTGGCGACAACGCGGGCGTGTGCGGGCAAGGCCTAGGTGACACGAGTGCGAGTGCGAGCAACGTGCACCTTCGGCGGGTGTTGATGGATCAACCGTCGACTTGTACTCGCTGAGCACTCGGCTCAGTCTCTGGGTGCTCGACTCGAGCTCGCCAGTCGCTTGATTCTTCCTGGGCGAAAATATGCTCGTTCGGTCGAGGTTCCAGAATTTCTAGGTGAATTTTTCGTCGACTTTCTGAAGCGCAATATTTCAATAAAATAAATGATAAAAAGAGAATAAAAAACACATGACATTGAACGAATTTTCAATTTCGTTTGGTTTGGCTCGATTAGCCGAATTTTGTTCACTCCTAGTTGTGCATAGTCGTTTAGGTAGACATGGTCATTTTCCGGATCCAGGTCAGTTCAACGTCGGGTTTCACGTTTTTTGTGAACCTAAACCGGCGGTTCACGGTTCAGAACCGATCTGCCGGTTCACGGCCCAACCGGATTTAAAAGAAAATGAATATATTAAAAACAAAAAAAAAAATATATCAAATTTTAAATTAAAATTTTGACACCAAATTACTGGTTCCGGTTTAGGTTCGGATTCGAAATCAACGATTTAATTAAAAAAAGTTGCACTTGAACTTACTCGAGTAAAATCACGGTCTGGACCACGGGTCTGACCGGCCCAATTTCGGGACCATTCGATCGTGGCAACCTCTACGTTTACGGTAAACCCTAGTAAAACACAAGTGTTATTCGGCATTTTACTGTAACTATTTAATATAAGATAATGGGAAAAACTACAATCCCATTATGGAACCATTCCGTCGAGGTTTGTAACCGTTAAATCAATTATATCTGACGGTTACTTGATGATCTAATGGTTACTGATATAGGATATTATACTGAACCCGGTTTATGGATTAAGCGGATACATATTGGAGGATAAGCCCACTAAGATATCTAAGCCCAACGATGGGGGTCAAGCCCAACTTAGGACCAAAAGGTACACTCCCCCTATAAAAGAAGGCCAAGGTACCTTATTCTATCATTCTCTACTCATTTGATGACTACACTTTCTCTCTCTTGATATGAGGACTGACTTAGGCATCGGAGGCCCGACGCCGGGGCCACCCCCGGTGTTGGATTCTTGCAGGTACGGAGGCCGGTCGAGTTGAAGGAGCCCGGGTGAAATCTATTTAACTTCAGTTACAAACTCCGACAGAATAGTTCTGTAACGAGACCATAGTATTTCTCTAAGATAATAAGATTTAAAAATTATGTTCTTTTATATATATAATTAATTATTAACTTACATGTTACATCCGCTTGTTGAAATGTAATTACTCATAAATAAAACATAATAAGTGGGTTACCACCGATTGTATGCGATTTAGTAATTTTATTTTTAAAAGCAGATTAAAATCTTATAATGAAATAAGTATCCGATGAGTCCGGTGCGTTTATAAATAAAAATTCGAAAAACCTCCCCACTCATCTTTGACTCCAAATCGTAATCCCGAAATCTCAGTTTAAACTCTATAAATCCAATCCGATTATCCGAAACTCCAAGTCAAGAAGTGATAGTAACAATCAAAACTGACATCGGGCACTCGCGAGCCGAAGGGATTTCGTGTAGTCGACTCAGGTAAGGAAAATAGGAGGCTGTTTGTCAAGCGTCGGCGGCGGCGGCAGCCGCGGCCGTGGAGGTCCGCCGCCGGCGCGTCTTCCCTCGGTGCAGCCATCGCTGGTTCGGAAGCTATCGGTGGCCGAAAACAGCGATGGCGGCGCTGAGAACGCCAAAATGAAAGCCTTGTTCAAGTCGAAGCCCAAGACACCCGCAGATTTGGTTAGGCAGACCCGCGATCTACTCATCTTGGCCGACGGCGTCGCTCCCGACACTAAGGAGAGCAAGCGCGATGACAAGGTTGTTTTATAACGTAATTTTTTATATATATTATTATTATCTCTGTAAGCGCGATCTACCACATCTTTTCTATGTTTTTCTGATTTTAGTAGTAGTATTGTGTAGATGATGGAGTTGGGAAAGCTTATCCGAGAATTAAAGCAAGTTCTTTATGGGGATAGTGAATCTGAGCCCGTGGCAGAAGCCTGTGCACAGCTGACACAGGAGTTCTTCAGAGAGAATACTCTTCGGCTGCTAATTATATGTCTTCCAAAGTTGAACTTAGAGGTAACTTTGGGATATCTCTTTAACTTGATCCGTACACGTTATCAGTATTCTTATTGGGCGTGTTTAGCTTTACTTTTGAAATTAATGGGAGGTATGGTGATAAGACATAATATTGCAAATTTTGGTTTTGAATGTTTTGTACTTATTGGTGCCACAGCTAGTTCTTTATTTGAGAATGAATAAACGGTTGTTGACTAATAAGACGACTATTTGCAGACACGAAAAGATGCTACACAGGTTGTTGCAAACCTGCAGAGACAACAGGTTCAATCGAGGTTGATCGCTTGTGATTACTTGGAAAAGAACATAGACCTCCTGGATATCTTGATATCAGGGTATGATAGCATGAAACTCTTTGCATGATGTTCAATCACAGTGATTCTTAAAGATGTGGAAATCTGAATTGGGACTAAATATCAGCTTATTGTTATTTCAATAGTATGCATAAAGTGGAGATATAAAGCATCTGAAAGCTGAATTTGTCAATTTGAGATTTCTCAGTTGGGAGGACATAATAATTAACCACAATGAAATCTTTCTCGCAATGATTTTATTGATGTAGTGGAAATTGTATATATAATATTCTTCTACATTTGAAATAGGTGTTACCAGAACCTTTGGATTGTTATTTGAGGGGTAGAAATGGAGAATATTATTCTCAGCTTTCTTTGTTCTGAATAGTGGAGCTTTTTATAGTCTCTTATTTCTGAAAATACTTGGTAGATGAAATTATTCTAGACTACAACTCTGGGCTGCTCATCATTTATCGAGAATTTGTAGAACTGAGGATTATGGGCAGTGAAGAACCCTAGAGATGATGAACCTGATTATTTTCCAGTTGTTTTCGTTACTGTATGTGTCATGACGAAAGTTTTCACCAAAGTTGAAGTATTTAAATCTTTCTTCAGTCCAGATGATGATGGAGATGTGCTTGACATGGTTTCAGCAAATCATTTGTCATTTGTAGTTTGTAGAGTTATGGTCCAGCAAAGGGATGTGACAGCTTCTAACGCATGGACCATTTCTTTATCTCTTTCTTGAATTTATTATATTGCCTTTAAACATGTTGACTTTATAGCTTAACTGTATGTTTTGCATTTTTTTTTTTCTTAATAGATATTTTCTTTCACATTCTACTGACTTTATTTTTTCTGTTCTGCTAGTTATGAGAATAATGAACTGGCATTACACTATGGTGCAATGCTGAGGGAATGCATACGCCACCAAAGTGTTGCACGGTGAGTTGATAGTAAAGATTTTAATGTTCCTTTAGTTTTTCATTGTTATTGTTGTCATAATTTCTAAAGGACATGCCAGAAGTAACAGTATGAATTGATCATTTTTTTCCTTTCCATGAAAACTTGATAATTTAGAGTGAGAAATAAGGGGATGTTAGAGTGAGAAATAAGGGGATGGTAAATTTAATAGCGTCCTTTACCCTTCCCCCTACCTGTGTCATAGATGAATGTAGCTGTGTGATTGGTTCTAAATTGCAATGGAGAGAGATACTAACAGATGAACAACTCACTTCCTTTATGAAGCACTGCCACCATATGCTAATAGTTCCATCGTGGCTGAGAAACTGAAAGATGGATGCTTTTTATCCTTTACATGAGATCATATTGCGTCATTGTGAAGCATTGGAAGTCTCATTTCTGAACTACTATGAAATATATATATATATATATATATATAAATTTTTTTATTTAATTTTGTCTGTAGGTATGTACTGGAATCAGAGCACATGAAGAAATTTTTTGATTATATACAACTCCCAAATTTTGACATTGCTTCCGATGCTGCTGCCACTTTCAAGGTTCTGTATATTTTCAGAGTTAATCCTTTTGTATATCAATTTGTTTCTTGGTCTTCATTGTGCTGTAGTATCTATATATATGGTTATAGTAAAAGAGTCTTTCTTTTGGTGACTTTTTTACTTGTTCTTGCAGAAGTACATAGTGTCTAGGCATTCAATCATTAACATGATTCGTGTTTTCTTTCAGGAACTATTGACTCGGCATAAATCAACAGTAGCTGAATTCCTTTCCAAAAACTACGACTGGGTAAGTATTTTTTGCAGAGATGGACATTATATTCTCCTCTGCAATTTATTGTTATTTTCTGGTAATTAGTAATTGTTATTTTTGGTTTCCCCGACGAGCCCTCTCTAACGTGTACGTAATTTACTTGTTATCTTCTTGTTGATAGTTCTTTGCAGAATATAACTCCAAGTTGCTTGAATCTGCTAATTATATCACCAGAAGGCAGGCTATCAAGGTAACTTCTATTCGTTCTCTCTTTTCTTGGCTGGGAAATTAATGAGGACCACTCGGAGGCTGGACTAACTCCACATTCTCGTATAAAATAATATAGAAAAAATTGCAAGATATAATTTGTAGTCAAGATTGGTGCAACTGAAAATTGCCTCATTTATTTTCTTTCAGTTATTGGGTGATATTTTGCTCGACCGTTCAAATTCAGCCGTGATGACTAAATATGTTTGTTCAAGGGACAACTTGAGGATCCTCATGAATCTTCTTCGGGTACGATTACCTTCAAGGACTTTAGATTCGACCCTATTTCCTTGTTGCACTTTGCATAATAGATGGGAGATGTATTGAGAGAAGAAATAAGCTTGGTGAGGGATTATGGTCTTGATATTGTTTGGATGTAATGAACGATATCAATCTGTGTGGTTCTTGTGCGGCTCTTGAGATATCTGATTCATTTGCCATGTTCTCTATCCCAGTAAAAATAATAGAAAACTAAGATGAAAATATGTGTAATTATTTTATTTAAAAAAAGGATGCTCCGTCTCTTTAGTTCCTTGTGTCGTGACTCGACTGTTGAACACTTTTTCCTTGTGGCAGGAATCTAGCAAGAGTATACAGATTGAAGCTTTTCATGTTTTTAAGGTAATTCCTGTATTTTCTGTCTCAAGCTTGCAGGATGCCTGTGTAACATTTTATGCACTTCGTATCATACCCTGCTCTGAGCCTACAACATATTTATGTCTACAGCTATTCGCTGCTAATCAGAACAAACCCCCTGATATCGTTAGTATTCTCATCGCTAACCGAAACAAGCTTTTACGCCTCTTTGCTGATTTCAAAACCGAGAAAGGTGAATGAGCACAATTCAATATTCATGAGATATTTATTTAGTTTTTTCGGTCCAAAATAGTTTTGTTCTGAGACTGGTTCCCATTTGTCGCAGAGGATGAACAGTTTGAGGCTGATAAAGCACAAGTAGTTAAAGAAATTGCGGCACTAGAGCCTGGAGAATAGCTGTGATTCGAGCTCCAATTCGGTTCATCGGCCCTAATGCCAAATGTTGTACCATTAAATCCTAAATGTTGTTTTATTTGATTCCTTTTTTTGGGGGGGGTTCACATATTGTTAATTTTGTACTTGTTTAGACCCTAAATGGTGTAAACTCTGATGATAGAAGGCTTTGGAAAGTGTTGGTCTCTCCATGTTATCACATATTATCTTACGTAATCATGTATCAATTGGGATTTGGGTCAAAGATATACAGTACAGGCTTGTCCATTTAAAGATACGAATTTCGAACAACAATTTGGCATATTCCGTGAGGTGAAACGAGACAAATTGTTTTGATATTGTATTGATTTGATCAATTGCCAATCTTGGTTTCTTTGCCCATTTGGTGTCTTATATGAACCTAACCATTTTATATGGTGACTTGAATAGAAATACATATTTATATTTATAATAAATCATACATTTATGTTTGTTCATTTAAAATATTTTAAAAAAAGTATGCATATTTGTGCAGCCTAAATAAATCATTTTTTATAAATCATATTTGCAAGTCCCCGAGTTTATAACAACAATTAAAATTCAATATAAGGGCTATTTATCAAATAAGGAAAATGCTACAAGTAAATAGTAAATGTATATAGAGGTGTACATAATATTCACGTAAAGTGTGGTCCGCTTTATATTTAATTTTTGGTAGGTCTAACTCAATGCGAGTATTACTGTGTACTTCTATATGTAGAATATATATTATGTGCCCGGTTTTGCTATGTAGGCTCCTTTTTATATACAACAAATAAACTTACCATATTCTCTGATTATTTAAATAACACTTATATAATTTTTTTTTTTTTTTTTTTGGTATAGGAACCTTCCGGTTTCCAGATCCACAAGGAAACCGACTTATATAATTTTATTAATATGATAGATTTATTTGTTATATATAGAAGATTGGCTCCACTATATAGCTAGCTGTTGGCTTCATAGCAAATAGTATGTCCCAAGTCTTTTCTTGTACTAAGCTCCGATTTCAGGTGACATAGTGAAATTGAGAAAACAATTCCAACCATCGACTTCCCAATCATCCAATCTCCGAAAAGCGAAAATGGCAGCAAAAGGCAGGCCCCAGAAGAGATTTGTCCTTCCCGAATCCACTCACAACACACGCACACAAACAAATATTCACTCTGCACATTTCACATTGTTCGTGTGTGTTTTTGGAGCTCAGTAGTTTCTTGACAGTTTTTGTTGGGATTTCAGGTTCAATGGAGGAATTCTTGGCCACGGCGGTCGACGCCGCTAAGAAGGCTGGAGAGGTGCGACATTCTCATTATAAACCCATCTTAATTACCATTTGTGTGTGTGTGTGTGTTTTTTTCTTTCCCACCTTTTTTTTTTGGGTATATTCATGCTTTCTTGGTGGGGTCTCGATTTTCTTTTACATTCTTCGTAGTTTTGATCTTCAGTAGTCTAATACGATTTGGGGTTTCAGATTATTCGTTCAGGGTTCTACGAGACGAAGCGTGTGGAGCACAAAGGCCAAGTAAAAACTTGATCTTTTTCATTCTGTAATTCGATTTGTCGAAAAATTATCTGTGTGTGTTGTAGTATTGTAATGTGGGCTGTTTAGTATTCATGATAGCAAGAAAATGTTTAGTCATGATGCATATTGATCAATACTGTTTGATTAAAGGTCACTAGTTTTCTAGTGTATTTTAAGAAATGTGGTGGGATGATGCAGGATTAATTTGTTGAATGATAAATTTTTATTTGTTCATTGATATGCAGAATTCATGCCATTGTTTTTTCTCTATGTAGGTGGATTTGGTCACGGAGACTGATAAGGCATGTGAAGAACTCATATTCAATGTTCTCAAACAAACATACCCGGACCATAAGGTTGGGTTTGTTTTTTTTTTTTTTTAGCTTTACTACTGATTCTTGATTAATATCCGTGATTGCGTCATGACTTGAATGCTTGAATTACATTTTGATGTTTCTTTATTGATATTAGTTCATAGGGGAAGAAACTACTGCTGCATGTGGAGTGACAGAATTGACCGATGAACCAACTTGGATCGTTGATCCTTTAGATGGAACGACTAATTTTGTTCACGGGCAAGCATCAAATGTTATATATTTATTATTTTTCCTGCAAAAATTGAATGTCATTGTTTTGTAGAAATTGAATTGATAGTTGTATACTGTGATTGATTTCAGGTTTCCGTTCGTATGTGTATCTATAGGGCTAACGATTGGACGAATTCCAACTGTCGGTGTTGTTTATAATCCTATAATGGATGAGGTACTTTCAGCTGCTTTAGTGGGATGAAATTCTAAAATTTCGAGATGAAGACGACCTCTCTAAAAAAATCAAGATCTTAATTTTTACAATGTTTTATCCTTGCCCAACAAATCGATACTCTTTCAAATCATTAAAACTATATTGGGAAAGATCTATTGGTGTAAAACCTACATTGTGTAGGTTATTATTTGAAGGCCGAGTCTTTGATAATGATTTCCTATTTCCATGCAGCTTTTCACTGCCGCTCGAGGAAAAGGTGCATTTCTCAATGGAAAACCCATCAAAGGTAAGCTGCTCATTCGTGCAAATGTTTTTGAGAGTTGCATTTTTCAGGACTACCTCTGAGGTTTAGCTTGAATTTTTTTTTTTTTAATTAAAAGGCCAAATTTAATTTAAAAAATTTATAAATACCTCCCTGACATTTGTTCTTCTGGCCCAACAAAAATCATCACTAATAATCTGTGTTAGGTAAATCTCTAAGATATTTGCAATTTCAAAAGATTAAGGGTTTTATGTGCAGTAGTTTTAGAAGAACTCGCGGATAATTTTGGACTTATAGTGAATATCCAAATTCTTTTAGAACATTACTTCTATTGGTTTGCTTCTGACTGCAACTACATCTTGAATATGCAGCGTCATCTCAAACTGAGCTTGTGAAGTCTCTTCTAGCCACAGAGGTACTTACGGAGCTTATACTTATTCTTGTGTTTAGGCACTTTGGGTGCGAAATTGCGAATTTGAAAATCGAACATGATAATTTTACTTGCAAGAAGCTTGTTGAATTTGCATGAACTTAAAATGACAGGCAGGTACAAAACGTGACAAGTCTACTGTGGATGCCACCACAAATATGATCAATAGCTTACTCTTCAAGGTAACTTAAAGGCGGTCTCTAAAGAATAATCGTTGAAATTACCTAAGATTTGTTGACTTTTGCCTGCTTACACCCATAGACACTCACATGAACAATGAAGAAAATAAAGAAAAAAAAAAAAATTACAAATACAAATACCCATTATGTCGCCTAATTAAACTTCAACTTTCAAGAAGACGCTGTCTTAAGTGAAACGAGTTAACTTTTCTGTAATCAGATCAAACTTCAGGTCTGGTATTTGTGAATTGAAAGTATTCCTCCCTATTATTCCGAAAGAGTCTTTACAGGTGAAAGTAGCTTTTTTGAGTATTGGTTTTCAATTGATCAGGTTAGGTCCCTCCGTATGAGCGGCTCTTGTGCATTAAATCTCTGTGGCATTGCAGCTGGAAGGCTTGATATCTTCTATGAACAAGGTTTTGGAGGCCCTTGGTAAAAAACTCGTAAAACCCCCTTATTGTTATCATGTGCTATCATCACGCACACACACACACACACATTCTATATTACTGAAAATTTGGCCACTCCCTGTTCAGGGATGTAGCTGCTGGAGCTATAATTGTAACCGAAGCTGGAGGTCTCGTATTTGATCCGTGAGTATCATATCATAAATTCAAGCCATAGAAAGAAGTTGAATCATTAGTCGACATATTTCATTCTGAGATTCTGATATCCGATTTTTTTTTTATTTGTAAATAGCTCTGGTAAGGACTTCGATATTACATCTCAGAGAGTAGCAGCTTCGAATTCTTACCTAAAGGATGCATTTATTGAGGCAATGCAGCAATCAAAATAAGAGAAGAAACTCTACTCCAGCTAAGTTTTTGTTGCTTTCAGAAACTCTACTCCAACTGAAAGAGCATTACTAGTGGGGAATTACATCATGCATTTCATTCTTATTTGGGCTGATTCTTGAGCCATGACAAAATATTTGTATAATCAAACATGATATACAATTCAATTGATATGGGGACTTCTCAATTTGGTTTGTTCGGGTTCATTGATAAATCTGTGACGCGATGTCCTGCTGCAAGAACTGGGAAAATTGAAAATAATAAAGGAAAAATTATCTTTCTTCAATATTCTTTGTAGCTTCCAGTTGAGGTTTTGCTCTTAATTGTGTTATTTGAAATGAGCAGCTAATGAGCTTAGTTCTACTCGTTAAGCCTTGAATTGGGCTCATTTGTTTTGAGAGATGAATTTATGCTACTAAAGTTTTTGTGTAAGTTTAAAAATTTTCACATCCTATAACGAGTTCCGCACATCACCATATAAATTTTCTCGTTCTTTTTTTTTTGTATTGCAAACCACC
>CACSLK010016728.1:4231538-4249966 GCA_902706635.1 Striga hermonthica
AAAAAAAAAAAAAAAACTACTATGTTTACAAAGACAATGTGTAGAAAGCTAGGTTTTGAGAAGAGGTGGTACTTGGTAGAACCTATGGGATTGAAGGGGGGATTACTGATGATGTGGGACACCTCAATGGAAGTTAGAGAACTGTGGGGGAATGAATTTTGTATCCAAGCTGAAGTGAAAATTGAGGGGAGCAGGGAGTGGACTTGGTTGATTTTTGTGTATCTGAGTTGTGATAAAAATACAAGACACACTCAATGGAAGTATCTTGAGGATTGCAGAAAACAGTGGGGAACATGTTGGGCTATTTTTGGGGACTGGAATGCTATTACCAGTAATGAAGAGGAAAGAGGAGGGGTTAAGAGGCCTGAATCCAACTTTGTTGCCTTCAGAAATTTCATTCTGGCCATGGAGATGATTGAAGTAGATCATAGAGGGGCTTTCTTTACATGGGGGAACAACAGGTTGAAGGAAGGATATGTTGAGGAGAGGCTTGATAAACTCTTTGTATCTCATGACTGGATGCTAAAATTCTCTAAGATGGAAGCATCAAATTTCTATAGAAGCTCATCTGATCATAATGTCATTCTGTTTGACACTGAGGTGGAAAAGGAAAGGCCCAATAAGAGATTCTTTTTTTTACCCAAGTTGGACAAAGAATGAGAGAGTGTGTGAGGCAGTTGCAGCCGGTTGGGAGATCTGTGTGGAGGGCTCTCAGATGTATGTGGTCCATAAGAAGGTGAAAAATACTAGACTTGCTCTTCTTAACTGGTCTAGACCAATCAAGAGGAATAATGAGAAGTTTATTCAGGGGCTCACAAGATAGAGATAGTGGGAAATTTGCCTTATCTCTTCTCATGAATAAGTCCTGAATCTATTCATTAGCGGTTTTGATTGGTGTCCGCTCCTGTCAAATAAAGTAGATAGAGAGCCTTCTTTATTATCATTACTCGGATCTACTAATGATTCACCTCAATTACATAAATTAGAGGAGATGAGAGAAGAAAATGGCTCTGTGGAATGGAGAGAATGGGAACATGTAAAGTTTGATCTGGATGGGGCTCATAAAGAGGAAGAGATGTACTGGAGATTGAAATCGAGGGCCCTTTGGCTCAAGGGAGGTGACAGCAATACTAAATATTTTCATGCCTTTGCTGCTCAAAGAAGAAAGAGAAATTCCATCAACTCCCTGGTCTCTAGTTCTGGAGTTATTCATGAGTCGAAGGAGGCAATCAAGAGTCACATTACAGGGAATGAGGCAATCAAGAGTCACATTACAGACTTCTACTGTAAGCTATTTGAATCAGAGGGAGTTATGGAAGGTGAAGAGCTACTTCAGAACATCAAATGTTCTTATATCTGAGGAGATGAACACAAATCTTGTCAAAAGAGTGGAGGATGAGAAAATTAAAGCTGCATTATTTAGCATGTCCCCGGATAAGGCTCCAAGTGAAGATGGCATGTCAACCTATTTTTTTCAACACTTTTGGGAGATAATCAAAGGTGACATTTGTTGTGCTATTAAATGTTTATTTTCTCGTGGGAAATTATTAAATAACTGGAATCACACGGTTATAACTCTTATCCCTAAATGCCTGTTTCCTGAATCTTTGAGCAACTACAGGCCCATAAGTCTGTGTGGGGTCCTTTACAAAATTGTGGCTAAAATCATTGCTGAGAGGCTTAAAATCTGCTTGAATGTATGTGTGAGCTTTTCTCAAACTGCTTTTGTACCTGGCTATAGACATAGACATAGAATTGGTCCTCATGTTTTCATGGCTATAAAACTCGATATGGAGAAGGCATACGATAGAATTGAATAGGAATGTGTTAGGAAAACTATGGCTAAGATGGGGTTCCATGCTAAGTTTATCAAGTGGATATATAGTTGTATATCTTCCTCAACCTTCTCATTTAATCTGAATGGAGAGAGTTGTGGTTTTGTGCCCCCTTCTAGAGGACTCAGGCAGGGTGACCCCCTATCACCCTAACTCTTTATCCTGATTTCTGAATTGTTTTCTTCAATGCTAAATGCTAAAATGGATGGTGGTCAATTTCAGGGAGTTAGAGTGTCTAAAAATGGCCCTATGTTATCACACTTATTGTTTGTAGATGACTCATTAGTGTTTTGCAAAGATCATGTATATCATGCTAAGCTCCTTCTGGGCATTATGCTTAAATATCAAGAATTTGCTGGCCAAAAGGTGAATCTGAATAAATCTTCTCTGTTTTTTAGCAAAAACTGTAATGAAGATCAGAAAGTCCAAATCTGCTCTATGGTAAGATGGGTGGTTGTTAAAAGATCTTCCAGATACCTAGGGTTACCTCTTGGGATAGGAGCCTCTAAAGCTGAGGCCTTTCATTTTGTTGTGGAAACAGTCAAAGATAGAATTGAGAGTTGGAAGAATAAATTTCTTTCCACTGTAGGGAGGGAGGTTTTGGTGAAAGCTGTGTTGAATGCATTGCCAATATTTGTTATGTCTTGCTTTGTGTTACCCTAAAGCTTATGTAAAGAGATATGTAGGATGATGGCCAGATTCTGGTGGAGCAAGAAGGATGTTCAGAACAAAGGTATGCACTGGGTGGCTTGGGATAAACTCTCTATCCCTAAGCATGAGGGACTAAAACAGCTATGGAGAATTATTCAGCATCCTGACCTTTTGGTGTGCAAGGTCCTGAAGCACAAGTACTTATCATCTCATTCTTTATTTGAATGCCAGAAGTCAAAGGGTGCATCTTGGTTATGGAATTCCTGGGTTACTTTCATTTCTATTCTCCAAGCTCATGCTAGCATCATCATCAGAAATAGGGTTAACACTAAAATCAGTGGCTGCAATTGGGTTCCAGGCATCAGAGGTGGTAAGCCAAAGCTGAGAGTTCAAGTGGAAGGGCAGTTGTTCAATGTAAATGATCTTCTGCTAGCTGTTGGATGTGAATGGGATGAAGTTCTGATCATAATCCTCTTTGATGAAGACACAACCACTAAGATACTGCAAATTAGCTCTCTAAATCCTAGAGCAGCTGACCAATGGAAGTGTTCATTTACTGTGAAAGGGTCTTTTCAGTCAAGGAAGCCTATATTGTCCTGGTTAAAGAGAAGCTTTGCTTGGGAATGAAGGCAGAATGCAACAAGCTGGCAAGGGATAATGGGAAAGCTAGACTTAGATGTTGGAAACTGAAGGTGCATGGAAAGATTAAACACTTTATATGGAAGTGTTTCTCTAATATTCTGTCAGTTAATCCGAATTTACACAGAAGGGGTATGCAGATGGATACCATTTGTAAGGTGTGTGGATAAGAAAAAGAGTCCATGGAACGTACCTTATTCCTCTGTAGGAGAGCACATAGAACATGGAAGCTAGCACATGTGCAATGGAATTGAGTAGATAAGGAAAGCTTCAAATTCAAAGAATGGTGGTGGTGGTTAAGCTACATGAAAAAACTTGAGATTCATGAGGAGAGGGTAGAGCTGTCGACCTACATACTATGGTGGCTATGGCGTGCCAGAAATCTGTGGGTGTTTGAGAATAGTTGGCAAACAGAAACATGGATCTTAAAGTCAGCTATGCATCAGTGGAGGGAGTTCAAGGATTGCTGCAAAAGTTAGAAGGGGAGCAAGAAGAGGTTGCACTAGGTCTTGTGTCAGTGGTGCAAACTTCTCTTATTCTTCCTTTTGATTTATCTTTTCTGATTCTGATGTGTTCTATTAATTAGGTACTTAGCTGCTTTAGTTGGGTAGTTTTGGTAGCTCTTATGTATTGATTGGGCTGATATTGTTGTTGTTTATGTCTCGATTAGACAGTACAATTTGTGCTAGTCCTCTCAAGTGTTGCGGCTTGTAATTGATATTATGTAATCTTTTTTTGGTTCGTGATTTGGAGAATGAATGTCGTTTGAAAAAAAAAAATGTCATTGAAAATGTAATTTTCAATTGGAGCACTCTTTCATGTTAATTTTGATCCTTTGAGAATTTACTGTTTGAATGTTTTAAATTTAATCATCATGAATTCAATTATAATAGAATAGTTTAGTTTTATATTCCACAAATCTTGCAATATTGGAATATTTGAAATATTCTATTTTGCAATATAATAATTTCTTTGGAGTGCAATTATTTTAGAAAAATGCTACATTACCAACCTAGTGTACAACTAGGTTGACAACACAAGTGAAAACATCTACTTTTTTATTTTTTTATATTTATTTTTTTTAATATTTTCACTTGTGTTGTCAACCTAGTTGTATACTAGGTTGGCAATTTAGCGTTACTCATTATTTTATCTCACTAAAATTAGTTGAATTTTTATTTTTGAACTAAACCTTGAACAACGTAATTCAAGAGTTACTGTCAACGTCTTGCTAATAAAAATTGCATCATATATAAATTTAGCGATAAAAAAAAGATGCATATACCTAATACAAATTGCACCATATATAACGGAAACAGTGCCACGATCACTGACGCAGGGGCGTGCTTGGACTACGGCTAACAAAAACGACGCGTATATGGTAGGTCAGATGGACTCGGTGCACGGGCATGCACTCGGTGCACGGGCATGCACTCGGTGGTTTGACTTGGACCCTCACACGTCTACGCACTCGACCAGGAACAGGCAGCCGAGCAGCTAGTTAGCATGTCCGGGATGATCTCTTTACGCGATGTACCTATCTTTGCTTTGTTCGATACCGGGGAGACACATTCGTTCATCTCTGCCAAGTGTCTAGAGGCCATAGGGGTTCGAGGAGTGAGTGTCGCCGACCCCTTCGTGATCATCTTAGCTTCGGGGAGGACGATAGTTACGAGCTCCTTGGCCGAGAAACTTAGCATAAGTATTGGTGGTAGAACTTTAGAGGTTGATGCATTCGTGACCGAGATGAGGGACTTCTACCTCATTCTCGGCATGGACTGGTTGGAGAGACCACACAAACATCCGATGTCGCGATAGAGAGGTGACATTATATTTAGCCGAGGGAGACCGTATCACGTTCTTCCAGACGAAGACGAGGTACCCCGAGTCATTTCGATGGCGAAGGCGACTAAGTGTTTACATAGACGGAATTGCCAGAGATACTTGGTGAGCATAGTCAGGAACCTTCAGAGGAGCTACCCAATGTACATGATTTCATGGACGTCTTTTTTGATCAGCTATCGGGAGGACCACCTAGTCGACAGGTGGAGTTCACGATCGACCTGGTGCCTAGAGCCGGGCCAGTGTCGAAGGCGCCGTATCGTATGGTGCCGAAGGAGCTTCAGGAGCTGAAGGCTCAAATCCAGGAGCTATTGAGTCTCGATTTTATTGGACCGAGCATCTCACCCTGGGGAGCACCTGTCCTTTTTGTCAAGAAGAAGGACGGGACTTTGCGTATGTGCATCGATTACCGAGACTTGAACTGGTTGACGGTGAAGACCAAGTATCCACTCCCTAGGATTAAGGATTTGTTTGACCAGCTGAGGGCTGCCCGTGTATTTGCCCGGATAGATTTGCGATCGAGCTACCACCAGCTGAAGATCAAGGACTCTGACGTGCTAAGACCACGTTTCGTACCCGATACGGTCACTATGAGTTCGTCCTGATGCCATTCGGCTTGACCAATGCGCCAACAGTATTCATGGATCTCAGGAACCGTGTCTTCCACCCATTCATGGATCGATTTGTCATCGTCTTCATAGATGACATTTTGGTCTATTCGAGGAGCACCGACCATCACGAGGAGCATTTGAGGATCGTGTTACAGACTCTTAGACGGGAGAGACTATATGTCAAGTTCTCGAAGTGCGAGTTTTGGCTCGATCAAGTGGCATTCCTCGGTCACATCGTTACGGCTGAGGGCATCGAGGTCAATCCCGGGAAGATCGAAGCAGTTAGGAACTTGTTAGCACTGAGGTCTATTACCGATATACGGAGTTTTCTAGGGCTAGCAAGCTACTACAGGAGGTTCATCGAGGGGTTTTCGAGGATAGCCCTACCCTTGTCACGCTTGATGAGGAAAGGATTTAAGTTCGAGTGGAGTAGTCGTTGTGAGTCGAGCTTTTAGTAGCTCAAGGAGAGGTTGACCACAGCCCGTGCTGACTATACCGGACCCTACACGTTCACTATCTATAGTGATTCCTCGAAGCAGGGACTTGGGTGCGTGTTTATGCAGGAGGGCAATATTATCGCATACGGTTCGCGATAGTCGAAAACTCACGAGGAGAACTACCCGACTCACGACCTCGAGTTTACAACCATTGTTCACGCACTCAAGATTTGGGGCATTATTTGTACGGTGGTCGGTGTGAGATCTACACTGATCATGAGAGTCTGCAGTATATCTTCACGCAGAAAGAGCTCAACATGCACCAGAGACGATGGTTGGAGCTGGTGAAGGATTACAATTGCACCATTCGGTACCATCCGAGGAAAGAAAACGTGGTAGCTGACGCCCTTAGTCGAAAGTAGAGGGGCGAGTTGACCTGCATGATCACCGAGCAGAGTCAGCTCATTCGAGAGTTCGCCCAGATGCAGTTAGAGGTCGTCGAATCACTTCCCGAGTTGAGGACAGTGGGAAGTGTTTGATCGATGAGAGTTTGGCCCATGCTCCGAGACCGATTTCGGAGAGATCAGTCCGTCGATGAGTTCATCTGTTCCATGAGGGCGAAGGTTCTCGCCGAGGGAGTCGATGGATTTTACCGAGGCGCAGATGGTGCCTTGGAGTATAATGGTAGGATAATTGTGCCGAACGTTGAGGCCCTGAAGAAGGAGATCTTAGGCACATAGTGCACCCTATTTGGCGTACCCCGGCAATACCAATATGTATCACGACCTGAAAGGGTCATTTTGGTGGAGGGGTATGAAGAGGGATGTTGCAGAGTTCGTGAAGAAGTGCTTGGTCTGCCAGCAGGTAAAGGCCAAGCACAAGTTTTCCCCGGGTTGGTGCAGCCATTAGAGGTCCCACTGTGGAAGTGGGAAGAGATCACCATGGAATTTGTTACAGGACTACCCAAATCGAGTGAGCAGTACGATGCGGTTTGGTTAGTTGTGGACCGACTGACGAAGTCGCCCGTGAGGATGACGATGTCCATGGAGCAGCTTGCCAATATCTACATCCGTGGGATTGTTCGACTCCACGGGGTAGCCAAGATCATTGTGTCAGACTGAGATCCTCATTTTATCGGATATTTCTGGGAGGGCCTCAGTGAGGCCATTGGGACACAACTACATTTTAGTACATCATTTCACCCGTAGACCGTCGAACAGTTGGAGCGGACCATTCAAACCCTCACGGACATGCTTCGAGCTTGTGTTCTAGATCGTCTTAATACATGGAATGAGTTGTTGCCGCTGATTGAGTTCGCATACAACAACAGTTATCATGCGTCGATCAAGATGGCGTCGCATGAGGCTTTGTACAGTATCAAGTGTCGCTCACCCCTTTATTGGGATGAGGTCGGCGAATGGCAGGTTCTCGGTCCGAAGCTGATCGAGGACACGGTGGAGAAGGCCGCCTTAATCCGGGAGCGAATGAAGGTGGCACAGGATCAACAGAAGTTCCACGCTAACTTGCCTATGCGAGATCTCCAGTTCGAGAAGGAGGATAGAGCTTTCTTGAAGATCACGCCGTTGAAGGGCGTGGTTCGCTTCGGGAAGAGGAGGAAGTTGCAGCCCCGTTTCATAGGCTCATTCGAGATCCTCGAGCGAGTAGGCGAGGTAGCATATCGTTTGCTTTACCTCCCGAGCTTTCGGGTGTGCACAACGTCTTTCACGTGTCGATGTTGAAGGATTACGTGCATGACCCAGGGCACGTATTGAGCTATAACGAGCTCGAGGTCAGGCAGAACCTGACTTACGAGGAGCAGCCGATAGCGATTCTGGACCGAAATATCCAACGGCTGAGGAGCAGAGATGTATAACTAGTTCGAGTTCGCTAGAGCCGCCACGACGAGGCCGAGGCCACTTGGGAGCGAGTGGATGGGATCTGCGCTCGTTATCCAGAGTTTCAGTTTTGATTAGTATTATGTATTTTTTTGATTCCTAGTTTATAGTCGAGTCAGACTTATGTTTAGTTTTGGCATTTTTTAAGACAGAAATATTTTAAGGAGGATAGATTGTAACACCTAGATTCTTATTAGTATACTATTTATAGAGCTCGACAATATTTCCATAATTATTAAGTTTCCTAATTTGATGCATTTATTATTATTATTTGTCTTAATTTGAGTAGTTAGTATTAAAGTCTAAGTCATGGAGAATTTATTCGATTTATTAAAGTCAGATTTATTTAGTCCAAGTATCGGTTCTATTTTTAAAACCAAGCCTTGGATTAATTGGAATTTTATTAAAGCGAATCGAAGTCGAATAATTTATTTATTCGAGCCTAATTATTTTCAAGCGAGTCCAGTTATTTTAGCTGGCCCATTTAAGTTAATCGAGCCTATGTTCAATTTTACTTCAGCCCATTTCAGTTAATCGAGCCTATGTTCAATTTTATTTTAGTTCAATTTAAAAATCGAGGCATATAGTCGATTCTTTTTTTAAATCCGAGTCCATTATTATTATTTATTTCGACCAACTAATTTAATTAGTCAAAGTTCGATTTAAGTTACTTACTCGGACATTTAATTCCTTAGTCCATATTCGATTTAAATTCGAGCAAGTGTAGGATATTATAAGCCCCATTTTTATTTTATTTATTTTTTGGTACAAAAAATGAGGCTTGAAACCTATGCGTTAATTAAGATACGGCGGGAATAAGAAACCCCAAGAACACCATGCACGAGCCAATCGCCTAAACTCGGAGGAGGAGGACCTAACACATGAAGACCAATCGGTCATGATGCAGCTAAGCTCGCCAGGTGATCGGCCGCAAAGTTCGCCTCGCGGTGGACATGTCGAAAGTGAATCTGCCAGTCCCTCTGAGCCAACTGTCGAGTGGCCATGACTAAGGCCTCATGGACCCCAAAATTATTGTCGGACCCATTTATCATTTGAAATACGCACTTGTTATCAACCTCGACCATAATCTTTCGAAATCCCAAATTCCATGCAAGTTTAAGCCCTTGAAAAAGCCCCATAATTCCGCCTCGATAATAGTGCAATACCCTATGTGCATAAGGAAGCCCGACACCATTATAAGCCCGATTTTAAGCCCACTAGCAAATACAACCCCTAATTTCCCCCTACTTTATAAATAGCACAATCCATTCAAAACCCTAGCCTACCAAACACTATTCATCATCATCATCTTCATCCTTATTTCAAAATCTAAGATCTACTATTCATTTACAACTCCATCTTCAATATCTAGCTCAAAATGCACCATTTATTAGCTTCTTCATCATCTTCACTCAAGAACCATGGCTCCAGATTAAAGATCCAGTCACCCTTAGTGTTTTCCGACGAACCCGACCCGAACCCGCGGCGACGAGCCCTCTGCCCGCAGGCGAGCCGCACCTCCACACGCGCAGCTCAAGAACCACCGAAAAAATTGCGAGCTCACCTCAGTTCGAGCCCACACGCGACGTCCCATGCCGGAGTTCGCGACCACCTGCTCCATCACGCACCGGTTCGCTCGCCACAGGACCTCAGTCGCTTCCCGTCGCGCACCCCTGCTCTGTCGTCCGTACACAGTGACGAGATTGACCCAGTTCCACGCGCACCAGCACCTCCGCGCGCCACACCCGTCACAGCTCCCGTCCGCGCCACTGTAGCAGCGCGGTTCCAGCACCCTCAGCCCCGGTTCACGCGTCGGCGAGCCACCTCGGTCCAAATCCGAACCAGCAGCTCCAAAGTCGTGGCCCGTCAGCCCCGAGCCATCCCGGTCAGCTCCAAAATCGGTTTGATTCAAGCACATGTCATTTTCACTAACCTTTGTCTTTTCTAATTTTGCAATTCGACCTAGTTTTAAGGTAAAATAGCTTCAACCTTTCTCCATGAGCTTAGAGGTGATTATTAGTGAACTAAAAAAATGTGAATTAATGATTTGAATGAGACTTGAATTATTGGGAATTTTACGAGCTTGGAACAATCGATTTTTTGATCTTTTAATATACAAGTGATAAAATGATAATTTAAATTTAATAAATCATAATAAATTGTCTTGAGGCGTAAGTGCAAATTTGATAAGATTTGGAGTTCGTTTGATATACGAACGGATGTTTGAATATGTTGACCGGTTGAAGCGATTTCTAGCTTAATAAGTTAAGAGTTGACTTTGGGTTTGATGCTTTGACCATAGACTATATATATGTTGAAGATGTTATGTTTCGAATTTCGTGAATATTAGAGGCCGTTTGACTTAGATTATAAATCGAGACTTTATCTTACTTTACATCAAATCAACTTTAATTATTTTATTTAAAATACTATTTTAATATATTCACTAACAACTAAAAATAATACTTTTTTTTTAAATTAACTGTAGTTAAAAAACAAATCAAATAAAAAATTGTTGAATCCATAAATAATCACACCCTAGAATTTTTGGTGTATGTTTCTTTTGGTCTTGGATGAAGAATTCTTCATCTATTGAAAATTCATTGTTTTTTATATTTTGATTTAGATTTTTTCTATTTTTATGTAATTTAGTCGAACTTTGTTTGTATTTAGACAAAAAAATCGTGTTTCTTTTTTTTTAATACTTTACCACAAACGAGAGTTTATTTATAATTCGAATGAATTTTATGTATTTGTAAATTAATTTTTCAGTAATAAAAATAAGCTTATCATTTTATTAGTTGACCACAACCCACACAGGCCAACCCATTCTCTCAAACCCAGAAGTCCTAGGCCCACCCAACCCAAACCCTAGGCCCACTCTTATTTCAAACCCTAAAACACTGTATAAATGTCGAACAATAATTTCTTCGTTTTGGAGAATGTTTCGCCTTTTTTCCTCTATAAGTGCGAGTTAATGCAAGAAATGCGGCGTCTAGTCCGTACTTTCTTAGTTCGTCTTTGTTCATTACGGCTTCCCATTCACATACTTCATTTTGTTCATTGGGCGCTCCACATTCATCCGGTTTTCTGCTGTTTTTATCTCCATCTCAGCCGAGTTTGGCCTTGGATTCTCCCCGTTCACGTTTCACCTCCGCTAGTAGTCCGGGTATTTTGCTTCATTCATCTCCGTCTCAGCGGGGTTTGGCCTCTGATTCTCCACGTTCACGTACCTACGGTACTAGCTCTGCATCTGGCATTTTCTTCGCTATCCTTATTTGTCTGGCACCTTCAAGTTTGTTTTTTCACGTTTCGCCTTGGGTGATTGTTTATCTGTTGTTGGCTCTTTCTATTTCTCTGGTAAACTTCGCGCTTGTTTCTCTTGCTACATCTTCACATCTGCTCCTGTGAAATTTCTGTATAAATTTTGTACCCAAAGTGGATACCAGAATTCTGAGGTTTCAGATGTTTCAATTGTGCAGTCTTTCGATAAGGTACCTCCACAGGAAATTTAATACTGGTCGTAGCTTATATGCCAACATACATTCTTGAGCAAAAAGTGAACAACCCCTACTTGGACATGAACACGTAGATTTTTTTTTTGGCATCGATTTTTCATTCATAGTTTAAGGTGGGGAAATGTTTCTAATCCTAAATTCTATAAAGTCCCTAAACCTTTGAAAAAGGTTTCTAATCCTAACAAGTCTCCAAAATTTATGAACCTAACATCCCGGCTGCTAAAGTGAAGTTGTTTGAGAGTAAGATGATTCAGGGAGGTATTTCTCTTTCTTTCTTAGTGACCTATTAACCGACTACATTTATGCAGTTAGTTTCTTATGTGAAATTGTCTTATGTGAAATTGTTTGTCATATAAGAGGTATGAGCACCGGTACTGCCATATACAACGCATGAATTTGAGATCTCATCGAGCCCCTAGATTATTTGTTTGGGAACGAAAGAGCTTAATGATAAGATCATAAGTGATGTTCATAGTATCCCCACAGTCTGACAATGCCATTAAGTCAGCTTTAGAACTTTTTTTTCAAATTTGATTGCACCCTCATGTTGTACCATCATCATGTTCATTGGTTTTGCGAGTTCGGGAGATATATATCCCGTTTTCAGCATCTGGAGAACGGGATATGTATCTCTCCGGCTTGCGAAACCAACGAACCATGATGATGGTACAGTATGAGGGTGCAATCAAATTTGAAAAAAATTCTAAAGCGACTTAATGGCATTGTCAGACAGACCGTGAGGGATACTATGAAACGTAGCTTATCATTAAGCTATTTCGTTCCCAACAAATACAAATAATTTACGGGGTTATATGAGATCTCAAATCCATGCTTTGTATATGACAGTACAAGTGCACATACCTCTTATATGACAATTTCATATAAGCATCTAACTACAAAAATATATTCGGCCAATAGTGCATTAAGAAAGAAAGAAAAATACCTCTGTGAATCATCTTACTCTCAAACAAGTTCAATTTAGCAGTCGAGATATTAGGTTCAGAAGATTTGGGGACTTTTTTAGGATTAGTTCAAAGGTTTGGACACTTTAGAGAGTTTAGGATTAGAAACATTTCCCAATCTTAAACTATGATGCCGAAATAAAATTCTACGTACCCAACTCGGGTTGTTCGTTTTTTGCTCAAGAGTGTATGTTGGCATACAACAGCAGATATTATTTGACCGGCCGGTTGGATCATTTTGTCGCCAAACAAAACCTCGCAAATCATAGTTGTCAACCACATGTCCTCAATATTCTTTTCTCCCAACACACCGCCACAGTAGGACTCCAAATGACCTAATAATCACTCTTTCCATGGTCATTATCTTTTGCGATATTTGGCAAAACTTTATTCAAATTTATTAACTATTCTTGATTTCACAAATTCAAATAAGAGATTTCGAGCGTGTTTGTATATATGTATATAAAATAAAAAATACGCTCAAAATGAGTTTTTTTTTTTTTATTAATTATAGTTAATTTTGAAAAAAATGGTATGATTAGTTATTAACAGTGTTTTAAATAGCGCAATTTCTCACGTTATTTGGGAAATTCTTATCTATAGACAAAAATTAAAAAATAAAATAATTCAATACAAAACAAACGTAGGACACAAAATTGTGTAATTTCTCCCATAACAAATTTGAGCGATTATTAAATCATGTTTTGTATTCTCTTGAAAAAAAAATTAATTGAAATTTTGATATCAACAGCTAGGATTGTCCTTTTGGACTATTAGAATAATGATATGTTTATGTTTCTTATGCTCAATAGTAAAATGAGAAGAACACTTCATTTTTTTTTCCAAATGATGAGGAAATACAAGAATTTGGTGAAATTGTACCAATGATTTTTTGTAGTGAAAATTTTCATAACTTTGATAGAATTGACGATGATAGCCAAATTCAATAGAATAACACTGATCGTTTTAAGATTTGAATCTTTACTTTAAACATTAATACTTTGGTTGTTTGAAGAATTAATATTTGAATTTTATTTTTTAGATTCAATGTTCAAGTTAATTTATGATTTAAGACCATTTTAAATATTTATCAGATTGTATGGTTATATATTATGATTTTTAGAATCAAAAGTGAATTGCTCGAATATCTTACACAATGCGCTACGCTATTTACGCTACGCAATATAAAGACTAAAACGTGACGCATTGCGCGATACGCGTTTTAAAACACTGGTTATTAGTGGGATTATTAGTGGTTAGTTTTGAAAAAAAATAATATGATTAGTTATTAGTTAAAATAATGTGAGAGAATGAACAGTAAACTAAAGTTGATGTTATGTGAAAGAGTGATTGGTTGATACTATATAACTATATTAATAATATGATAATAAAGTTGGATTAATGTTGAGTTATATTTTGAGTATGAATTGATTTTTTCATATCCAAACATACCCTTCGTTTTTAGATAATGATTGATAAAAATTGAAAATTGAGTTGTGAGTTAAGGATACAATAAAAAATGTTTTTATTGGTTAGAAAAAATTGGCGGGGACAGGAATTTAGTTGAAAAATTAGTTATTATTTTAATAAAAACAATGTGATGCAAATAGTAATCAATTATCATATAATAAAAATAATAAAATATCATATAGATTGTTGTTAGGGTGCCTAATTATTCTGCAACAATATTTTTTTAATAAAATGCATACTTGCTATAAAAATATTATATTTAAAATATGACATTTGTGTGTACTCATATACTTTCGTTGAAAAATATGGGTCTCTAATCATTACGCAACCTAACTGAGGATCTATTAATGTATATGTAAGAAACTGAAGGGAAAAAGGGTGCGGCCTACTAACACGCACCATGAGAAGGGAAAACTCATATGAAGCCTAAATGGAGTTCCATCCTAAAACCAATTAGTGGAATGAAGAGTAACCCATTAGACTTATAAGGTGGGTCTATTTTCTATGTATGAACGATGTGGGACTCCCATAAACGGGTACGTCATCGTACGGTTCCAATAGAACCGACTCTGATACTATGTCATAAACTGAAGGGAAAAGGGGTGCGGCCCACTAATACGCACCATGAGAAGGGAAAACCCATATGAAGCCCAAATGGGGTTCCATCCCATAACCAATTGGTGGAATGAGAAGTAGCCCATTAGACTTATAAGGTGGGTCTATTTTTCATGTATGAACGATGTGGACAACTCACAAGTGATATTCTAACAATATAGTTACAAATAATTGAATGGATGATAAAAATAGATAAATTCATAGTGTTAATTGATTTGATATGTATAAAAGTTATTGAATTTAAAAAATATATTATAACTCAAGTTACAATTAGCAGCATATTGTAATAGATAGGTCGCTTTATGTAATTTTATCTTAAAGCATTAGTTAGAGTTGCTAATCAGCATAGCAGTTTCAAGTATTTTATAATATAATACAAACAGGGGCGGACGCAGACGTTTAGGACAACGGGGGCACAAACTACGGTTAACGGTCAACGCCAAAAGCTAACGGTCAAATCAATATTAACCAACTAAAAAAATAAAAAGATTAAATTTCGAGTACACATTGTTTGTTATGTAATAGCTAGGACTGAGTCACATCCACATTTTTAAAATAAGGACCCATTTGATCTAATCCCTATATATTACACATATATATTATACACATTTATGTATAATATTTATTTTTTATGTATTTTGGGAGTGGAAAGGAAATAAACAAGAATTAGAGTATAACATAAACATAAATTCCACAACTTCAAAAAATAACATACAATTGAAGGTTAAATAATTTTAAATATTTCATTTCATTTTTTTTTTTGTATAATAATTATTAATAACATGTATTTTTTTTTTATGTCAATATAATAAAACATTAACACATACAACACACACATATATATATATAGTTGAGTTCACATGAGAATGGTCTAAATGAAAGAAATGAGAATAAATCGTAGATCTAATTAGATCGGATGATCTAATGACTAAAAAAAAGTCAAAATTATACCTTCATTAAGGATAGTATGGACATTTTCTCACAAAATAAATTAATACCACCACATTATAGTAGGCCCCACTCAAATAAACCATTTCACTTCCCCACTTCACCTTCCCAGACAGACCCATCACCTACCCATCACACCCACTCTTCATCTCTCACACACTCACACACACTATACACACACATCACACACAGACGCCTGCCCGCACCAAAACACCGCAAATACTTAGGTGTGCCCTGCACAGCTAGCAAGGTGTGCCAGAGCTTTTTTAAAATGAACATGTTACTTTATAAAGTGAACATGTGTAAACATGTTTACACATGTTCATTTTATATAGTAACATGTTCATTTTAAACTGTCTTGGCACACCTTGCTAGGTGTGCCTAGGCACACGGTAGTAGCACTGCCAAAACACGCACCCACACGCACTGCCTCATCTCCTCGCCTCCGACCACCTGCCGGCACAACACCCAACGCCTCCCCATCCATCGGAGACGACACACGCCGGTACTCCTCACTGCGACAACCTCCCCGCCGGCGCCGCCGACGAACAAATCGATTGTCAATCTCCCCGCCGGCACTCTTCGCTGTGACAATCACCCCGCCGGCGCCGAAGAGAGATACACTCCACCGCTGCGTGGGGTCGCCATTGAACAACTCCGATCGCCGCTGTGAAATCGCCGTGATTCTCGTGGCTGACATCATCCAACGTCTCCTGTAGCTCAAGCCACACCCCCGTCGACGTGATAGGTCGCGTTACAGACGATTTGAAAATCTGGAATTCATCTTTGAAATTGGGCATATGCTTTAAAAATTTGATTATGTACAAGGACCTCTTTGCAATTTTGTATTTCTTATTATATTCCAATTTAACCTTTGTGTCAAATCTGTAATTATTGAAAGTTAATTTTATATGTTTTTTGATATACACATATACTAAATAACAAAGAAATTATTAAATAAAATAAAATATAAAAATAATTTAAAATAACTTAAAACAATAAATAAATTATATAATAAAAAATAGTAAATAACAATATATTTTAATTATTTAAGTTAATTTGATTTACAATTATATTTGTTAAAAATAGTTATTGAATACGCATAATTTATATGAGAAATTATAGATTGGTGCACTTTATATATGGAAATGTTGCACTTTGTAAAACAACACGCCGCACTGTATGAAACAACACGTTGCACTTTATCACTATCACTCTACAATTGAAATAATGTAAAATAATAATAATATTAAATATTTTGTAATAGTAAGTAAATTATATAATAAAAATAATAAATAAAAAGATATTTTAATAATTTAGGTTAATTCGGTGTACAATTATAACAATTAAATAGTTTCCGAGTGCACATAATTTATATTTGAGGGTATAAATTAATGCACGTTATATAGCATAATGTTGCACTTTATAAAACAACACGTTGCACGTTATAAGACGACACGTTGCACTTTACTACACACTCCGCAATTAACGTCATGTCTAAAAAAATCAGATCTTACATAATTGCACTTTATATATCATTACGTTGCACGACATACGTTGCACTCTTAAAAAAAACAACACAATACACTTACCAAACAATCTGGTAATTCTGCTAATCAATCGAATAATTAGATGGTTAATGTGGAAATTAGTCGTTATAAATAAATAAAATAAATACACATGCCAAACTATATGAAAATATTACCAATTATTTTCATTTATATTTTTTTAACAAGAAACCAATAATACCGTTTTTATACATATTTTTATCTATTGCGAGTGCACATCATGGTTATACTAATTGCACGTAAACGT
The DNA here is from genome assembly GCA_902706635.1 of Striga hermonthica. Classification (NCBI taxonomy): domain Eukaryota; kingdom Viridiplantae; phylum Streptophyta; class Magnoliopsida; order Lamiales; family Orobanchaceae; genus Striga; species Striga hermonthica. Next base: position 4,248,777 of record CACSLK010016728.1, read on the forward strand.
CTACCATATTGCACAAAACCGAACGAGATCAAATGGACATAAATTCGGCACGAAATTTTATATATCGTTTCAATTGTTATTAATATTCTTTTATACATCAAGTATTTTGGTACGATATATTTTTTTTTATTTAAATAACTAAAATAAAAACTAAATTACATTAAAATATTATTTTTATATTTTTCGCATAAAAATATTAAGATACGATTTTTATATTGTATAAAAAATTAATATAGTGCATTTTATGTATTATTGTGTATGTATTAAATTTTTACTATATTATCAATTATATTATCAATTTGCCTAATTATACTCAATTGAAAAAAAAATAGTTATTTCAATTTGATTTAGTTTTTTTAATAATCAACCGACCAACGTACATAATTTTTTTTTATATTTATATTATAATATTTCTTTTATAATATTAAAATAAAATTAATAAAATACTAAATATATTTTATGATTAATTTATAAATTGTTTTGTTCGTTTATATTAATTTGGTTAATCGAACTAATAAAACAATTATTTCTGTTGTGTTTTAATTTGTTTTGGACATGTAACTAAAAAATAATGCAATGCGATTACACATTACTGTATTACGAGTTGCACATTGATGATTATAAGATTGCACAAGATTCGACCAAACTCGAACAAACTAAAATTTAAAAACTTATTGTGCGTTATCACATGATTTTGTGCATTTTATATATTATTAATGTGATGTGTTTGACTTTTGATAAATTACAAAACTGCCATGAGTACTAAAATATAATATACTAAAGTTTGTGGAATTGCATAAAGACCCTTGTAGCTTATCTAATTCTCTAAAACAAGTCCCTATCCCTAACAAGCTTCATCCTCCCGTCATTGTGACTGCAGCTCGGCGCCGGACCTCTCCCGTCGATCTAGAGGCTCTCGCCGTGAAGGCTATGGTGTCAGTCGACCGATGGCTCTCCTCCGACTGGTTCTCCAGCGAGAATGGCAACCTCGATTTCTATTTTTCTCGGCAGAGATACGCACTCAAGCGGCGGCTCGTGGTGTACGTCGATGGACATGAGCAGCAACATATGGCTCAAATATTTCTCCGGTTGATTCTCGCCCGATTTTTAAGTCACCACTTTGGTCGGCGAGTCTTCGACGAGATGGCGGGACGGGTCATGTTGCAGATGGTGGGAAGCTTGTCTCAGTG
>CACSLK010016728.1:4271366-4281739 GCA_902706635.1 Striga hermonthica
CAGAACTGTTGAGGAATGCGCAGATAATTTGATAAACCCCGAAATAAATAGCGTCTCAAACAGTCAAACTATACTGAATAATTTAAGGATTAGGAGTTTGAATATGAGTCGCGCTTGGACTCTTTTGGATCAAAGGATAGGGAATTGACGGAATGGTTCCGTCTATATTGATTATCGAAAATTATCCATACAAGATAATTTATATGCGTTAGAAACACTGACCCATCTCGTAACGATAATTTAGAATTTTCCCAAAGGATAATGACGTTTAAAGCAAAACAATTATTACTTTCTTGGAATATTTCAAGAATGCTCGGCCGGAATATGTTCTTAAAAATTCTAATTATTATTATTATTTTGTTTATTTTTTTAAATCTTATCCATTTCAAGGCAGTTAATATACTTGATAATAGACTTATCCATCCCTAGTCAATAGCTTCACACAATCTACGGAAAAAAACACAAAGTGCATGCGTTGTAATAATGATTAATGAGTATATTGATTTTTTTTAAAAAAAAAAAAATGTAAGTGAGATTTTATTTTTTTATTTAAAATTTTTAAGTACTTTTTAAATAATTGTACTCCCTCCTATTTTTATTATTAATACAGAGCTCGTGTGATGCACGATGTGCACAATTTTAAGGTCATTTATCCAGCTTTATAATTATATAAGTGAATACGGGATATATATAGTACATGACTTGTGCGAGACACGTGATATATTTATTTGGGGATTATTATACTATAAGATGCAATATTCAACAAATGTTTTACAATACATGAAAATAAATATAAATAATGTAAATATCTAAATACATACACGATATGTAGAATAAATAAGTCAAATTGCAAATCTGAAAATATAATTAAAAAATCGAAAATATATTTCACTAAAGATGTAAAAAAAATATGTAAATACATACACGAAAAAAATATATTAAAATATACGTTTCAAATTTCGAAATTAAAACAAAAATTAAAATAATTCAAATAATTTATTTGAGATTTGTAATTTATAATGAGTAGAGTAGATATATATTGTTGTTAATATTTTTATTAGAAAATCTGAATCTGAATTTACAGAAATCGATTAGAACAAAATCAGAACAATTTCACAATTAGATAATAAATTAAATAATAAATAAAGTCTTTTCTAATTTAGTAAAGATTTTACGTACATTTTTTTTACTTATCGGATATTATGAGATTTTTTTGTTAAACCAATTTTATGGGATATAATACAGATACAATTAGAGGATTAAATAAAATCAGAATAGTTCCATATACAATTAGATAATAAGAAGGAATTAGATAAGGAATTTTGAATTTGTTTTTTTTTTTTAGTATAGATAGACTTTACGTACAAATTTTGACTTCACGAATTCTATGGGATTTGTTTTGACAAAATCGATGTTAATATGGAATAAGACAGACAAATAAAACCTTTTTTAGTTTAGTAAAGATTTTACGTCTTTTTTTTTACTTATCAGATGGTATGAGATTTTTTTTTCTTAAACTGATTTTATGGGATATAAGACAAATAAATCAAATAATTAAATAAAATTCTGGATAAAAATAACAATGCATTAATTACGTTGACTTTTCAACCTACTAAATTTGGTAAATATGATACCTTATTAAATAAGTATAGATTTGTCATTTTGAGAAGCAACACGCTAATTAATAATTTTTTTTCTTGCCAATATTAACCCTATTTAATGGATGTTATGGAAAACTATGAAGATAGAATATGAAGAGACACTGTGCATTTATGGAGGGTTAAAAATGGAAAAATATGAACAAAATAGTCAAAACGACATTTATTTAATCAATGAGCCATTAAACCAAAGTGACAAATAATAAAAATAGGAGAGATTATTATTTATATAAAAATTAGGTTTTTCAATTGTAGGCTTGTCTATATTTATAATTATTTTATTAATTTATATGTAACGAATTTATAAATTAATTTCTTAGTTGATATATAATTTTATTAAATTTTAGTTAATATTAATAGATGATTTAGTTTTATGATAAATAAAAATAAAATTATTTATTTATATATGCAGCATGAATATCAAATCAAAAGATGATTACTTTGGTATATTATATATGAAAAATATATATAATAAATACAAAATTTATTAAATTATAAGTGTACCTGTAATTTAAATAAGTTAGTACAATATTTTATAATTCAGAAATAATAGATACATATTTAATATATTTAAAAAAAAAAGTTATTATTTTAAATATTAAAATTTTATTTTAGATATATATATATTTTTTTTAAGAATATGCTGCTTTGCTTTAAAAAGTATGACCGTACCATTAGCCTTATTTGTGTAAAAGTTAAAATGTGAACAAATTCACCGCAAACAATGATCCTCGTATATAATGCAGTCGATCGGCTCTCACGAATTAGAAAAAATATTATAGTATAAGATGGACAAGTCATATAAGTGATCTCATCTTAAATATAAATAATAATTCATTTATTTTTCATTTTTTAAATTTAAATAAAAAAAAACTGTTATCTTATATGTCCTGTAAAAATTTCGATTGTAACTAGCACGCGCGTAGTCTCGGGTGTTGTCTTAGTTTTTTTTATTATTTTTTAATCAAATGACAATTATATTAAAAACTCAAAAAGCGAGTACAATTCCCGTGATGCCAATTGATATCACCACAATCAAAATAAAGTTTGGATCAATCTCGCCGTTAAAATTACACAATCAACCAAGTAGAGTAACACGAACACCGAATACACTCCTACAGAAGGAGACAAAAAGCTTCATAAAGGAGACTAAAAAATCAGATACAAGTGGACTTGACTCTAACAACTGAATTCATCCACTTTTTCTAACAAATTCGTTGATGTCACACCACAAACACTCAGAGACCACTAGCACTCAGACAGAACGGTCACTTCCATCACGACCAACGCCATTGAATAATCAAGTTGTTGTTCCGACAAAACATCGTCGAAAAAGGTGGCGAGGTGAACGCCGCCATTGCTGGCTCCTACTCATAGTCGGTAAGGTGTGGCGAGCCGCCTGAGACAGTTAGAAAAGAGTGGGGGAGCCCGGGGAGCAATGAAATATTTTTAGAGGGGGATGCGTGTTTGTTGTTTAGTTGAGAAATGAAATAAATCCAAGAAAATTATCATCTTTTTATTCTTGCCTTATTTTGATGCTAGATTTATAGAAAATTGGAAACATATTATCTTCTCCATCTTCATACTTTTTTTTTTATTTTTATTTTTTGGGTTTAATAGGACAAATTTAGGACCATCATATAAAAAGATTGCATACTTTTCATATATCTATGTCTATTCTTTTCATTTTCCCACTTGTATTGGACTCTTTGTCTACTGTATAGTGGTAGGGAAATAACTCTTTTCCGAGTTGGAATCTACATAATTTAATAAGCGGGTTTGCTGCCTCACGCTTCCCATTTGAGGGATAAAAAGATGCTCTAAATGTCAAATATATAATTTTCACTATATATTTAATTTATTAGTCCTATAATATGTATTATTTGCTGCCATACGATTCCCATTTGAGGGATAAAAAAGATGCTCTAAATGTCAAATATATTCTTTCCCATTATATATTTAATTTAATTTATTAGTCCTATTAATGTATTATTTTTCTAGTCTTACTTTATTGACCAATTATAGAATTATCAAATACTACTCAAATCTTACCATACATGATTTGATAAAAACGACAAAACATTTGAGCCAAATAGATTACCATTGACCCTCTAGCCTATGCATTAGCTTCTAGTGGTTTCTAATAATGCCTCGAATTCTTGTGTTTCAAAATAGTTCATATAGATGTTAACTTATAGCATTTTGGATTTTAAATTATAAGACACTTAAGTAGTTGAAATTATAAATAAAATTTAAAAGGTAAATCGACCATGAAGACTCTCGGCCTCCAATAGGCTCCACGCTCGACCGTCACATAATTTTACTAGATGTCACAACCCACCAGTAAATCGACCAGTCCGACCATTGCGGCTTCCCCAAATCTTTCAACAAAGATTCCCAATGGAGAGCCACACCATCTCTTTTTACCAGATCCTTCATCCTATCGAACAGCACGAACGCACCAGGGGTACGGCCGTTGCGCGTGCAGTAAGAAATCAACACGTTCCAAACAAGGTTGTCCATGTGAGGCATTTCCTCAAACACCTTGTACGCACTGCCACCTTCCTGCAGGCATGAGTACAAATCCATCAACATGGTCATCAAGTGGCCATCGGAGAAAAACCCATCTTTCCATAGCCTGACCTGAATTTGAGCCTCGCCACGCATAGACTCGATTTGGGAGCAGCACTTGACGTCCTCGGTCAAGTGTTCCTCAGCCACATGTTCCTCAACATAAAAAATAGACAGACCCTCATATTTGGTCGACTCTTTCTCATGAAAAGGAGGCAAACTTTCATATTCGGTCGACCATGCGTCATCAAAAGAGGCGGACCCACTTATTCGGTCCACCATTGCTCATTCTCAAGGGCCCCTGAAAATTCGGGGATCTTGACCAAGAACAATGTCATCCAACACCGATCATCAGCAAACCGACCCTCTTCCCGAGCCTCCATCGTACCGAATGAATATATCTCAGAGACGGTGTCTGCAAGATCATCATCATCGAAGAACAACAAAGGCGATCGGGAGCAGGGCGATCTGCAAGTACCCCAACTGCATCCACTACGAACCCCCCGTGGCAGGCACGTTCTCCGTCCAGCTCGCGGTTCCTACGACCGTCGTGAGCAGCAGCTTGTTGAGCTAGTCTGATCTCCTCGACCACCGTGGTCAGATCCGCGAGTTGGTGTCCCAACGCCTCTTTTTGGCGCCACAATACCTCGATCATGGCGTCTCGCCTATCGTATGTGACATCGTTATGTTTGGGCAGTATCGATAGAAATCATAGTGGTCTACTAATAGCAACTGACGTAACGAAAGCATAAACGAACGGGTGAATCAGGAGCAAACTCTCATTATATTTTATGTCAATCAAAACTCAACTCCCTTCAAACAAAAGAAGAGGAGTCTTAAATAGATATCCTAACAACCCTAATGAAATAACTTATCTACAAAGAAAATGACTAGGATAAATATATTTTCTATAATTAATTATCTTTCCTACCAAATGTAAAACTAATAATAATAAAATAACTTCTCTACCAAGTAATAGACTAGAATGATTAAATATCTTAATTAATAACAAAATAAAAGAATAAATAATTAAACTAATGATGTCAAATGATCATACTTGTCCAAAAAAGCCAACACAATCCCGTCCCCATCACTAAGCTTGGGGGCATCGGGCCTCGGGTGCTACTCGATTAATTATTGTTCGCCTCCGAGACTAAACTTGGCAAAATTGGGGTGATGGGATGATAATGAAATCAGTGCTCGTAGACTAGTCGATATTGATATGGGATACCATACAAGGTCGACTTGACCTGAGAAACCATCCAATTGGACTGGATGAACCGGTAGGTCGACCTGAGATAAAAAAAACTGGAGATTGAAGAGTCAGCATGTCGATGGTGACGCCGCGTACAAAAAGGATTATCAACAGGTCGAGTTAGGGCCCTTTGTTGGCTGGGAAAAAACTCGATCTGAAGGTATGCAGGTCGCTAGATCAACTTGAAAGACAAAACACTAGAGCTCAATGGAAGACAATCTACCTCGAAAGAAGTCAGGTTGGTCGCACGATTAGACCGTCTAAAAAGACATACTAATGGATAAGAAGAAATATAAATAAAATAAAAATTACACGTGGACTGGAGTACATGGCCTAACAGAGTTGGGCAGTTCGGCTACCTCGACAGTACGAACAAGTAGTTCAGGAAATTGGGCAGCTCATCGGGATAGTCTTGGGCAACAATGTAACTCCCCTATATAAAGAAGTGAGGTAGTCTTCAACGATTGACTCGGTGACCCGACAGTTGAACTGGTGACATGTCCGAATCGATTATCGGGCCGATTTTAAAAACTATACCTGAACCCAACCCATTTACTTTGAGTTGTAGGCTAATGCTTGAACTCCCCTACACCGACATCCCCCAATCCTTACCCCAAAAACCCTGCAACGATAGAAAAGCTCAAAACCTAACCTACACAGACTTCAATATGTTAACAATACCCAGCGACCCTCGCATCACTGTGCAAGAAGATTATTAATCTGTAAACAGCCAAACACAGGCACTTCTCCTGCATAAATGTTGAAACTATCGAGAATGATATCTCTTCTCAATCTCAGCTCATCTCTTTCCACCACAACTGCCGCAGTTCCTTTCTCCCATTACTTGCATTCCCAGCGCTCCGTTATTCTACCGGCCGCCACAAAGCTTAAACCCCTAAAGAACCCTAATTTTCTATCTGCTGCAGCTGTGATAAGTTCTATTGCTAATCGCTCCAAACCCCCTAATTCGGCTCACAGTCGTGGATTGTGCACTGAGGGCGTGGCCTCTGGCGAGATTCACGTCATTGTGGGACCCATGTTCGCCGGGAAGACCACCACTCTTCTGAAGAGAATGAAGGCTGAGAGCAGCAATGGCAGGTACGAGGGAATTTTGCTTATTAGCTAGTGCGGGTTGCTAATTCATTTTCTGTAATGAAATGCCTTTATAGCAAAGTGCAAAATCCGGTTATACTGTCTAATGTTGAGAATGTATATTGCATTTTATGTTTATGTAGAATGTAAATTGTTTGTATAGAAAGACACGGTTTTGATTGACGTTAGTCCTTGAGAGTGCTAAAAGTAGAGTTTGCACATGGATTCATAAATTGGGTTTCAATGCCCTTTGGTTCAACAGTTGGATGCTGTTATGAGCTTTACATTATCGCGATTGAGACTTTCCCAGATTTCAGGGCGACCCCAGAAAGAAATCCTGCCATCTGGACCAAACGTTAAAGGATCTTTGTTTCATGGGGAGAATTAAAGAAGCTGTTGGAATATTGTGCTGTACCGGTGTGCAAGTACTTCAGGAGACCTATTCTCTCCTCTTGCAAGAATGCATTTTAAAGAAGCATTACAAAACCGGCAGAAGAATTCACTGGCAAATGGTGGTTGTTGGATTTATTCCCGATAAGTATCTGAAGATAAAGCTTTTGATCTTGTATGCAAAAGCAGGTGATTTGGATTCAGCCCACATTCTATTCGGCACATTGGTAACTAAAAGCGTAATCCCATGGAATGCGCTAATTGCAGGATATGTGCAGAAGGGCCTGGAGCAGTTAGGCTTGGTTCTCTATCAAAGAATGAGACAGTGTGGTTTGATGCCAGATCAGTATACATTTGCATCTGTATTTAGAGCTTGTTCATCTCTAGCCTACCTGGAACAGGGTAAACAAGCCCATGCCCTACTAATCAAGAGTCAAATTAATAGGAACATCGTAGTAATTAGTGCTCTCTTGGATATGTATTTCAAATGCAGTAGCCCTTACGACGGGCTTAAAGTGTTTAACAAGTCATCAGAAAGGAATGTCATAACGTGGACTTCGTTGATATCTGGGTATGGTCTGCAGGGAAGAGTGTCCGAGGTTTTGGATTTTTTCCAGCAGATGATAAACGAAGGCTTCAAGCCAAACCAAATCACGTTTCTTGCCGTTCTATCTGCGTGCAGCCATGGGGGACTTGTGGATGAAGGGCGGGAATATCTTTTGTCAATGACAAGAGATTTTGGTGTCAAGCCGAGGGGAAAGCACTACGCGGTCATGGTTGATATTTTGGGACGTGCTGGTAGATTAAAGGAGGCCTACGATTTTGTCCAGATGTCTCCGTATAAGGACCACCCGGCTGTATGGGGCGCCTTGCTTGGCGCGTGTAGATTACATGGGAACGTGGACATGATAAAGCTTGCTGCAAAGAACTTTTTCGAGTTGGATCCGGATAATGCAGGAAAGTATGTTGTCCTATCTAATGCGTATGCGGCTTTTGGTTTGTGGAAAAATGTTGCTGAGATTAGGATAGTGATGAAGGGATCGGGGATTAAAAAGGAGCCTGGGTATAGCATGATAGAGGTACAAATGAAGGCCCATTTCTTCTTTATGGGACATAACGCTCATGAACAAACTGGGCTAATACATGAGTGGATTAGGGACTTGACCATTGCATTGAAAGATACTGATGATGCTCCGGACTTCAGCATCAATTGGTAGTAAAACTGTTGTCTGGCCCTGTGGGTTTTCCATGTTTATTGGTCTATAAAGTTGAGGATTTCAATTTGGCTATATTCTTTTTAGCTGGTGAGAATGGTCATCAGTGGGTGTGGCGTGAAAATGTCAGGTGGATCTGATTCCACCCTTTAATTTTGCAACCCAGCAGTTTCGACTCCTGGCCATCAGTTTTAGCATGTCTATGACTGTCTATGTGCAATCAGGTAAGAAGCTGAACTGCTGAAGTGAAGTGTTTCTGATAGTGGCAGATGTTGCATAATTTCTAGGCCAGCCAAATGCCTCCGTTTTGGTTAATATTGAAGGATTGCTAGTTTGGATTAGAATATGGATAATTAGCTTATGGATGTTTTTATGAGCTATTTGCCGGCTTTCACTTTTAAGACTTGAGAGTGTAGGCTTGTAGCCAAAATCTGTCAAGCTTAGACAAGCATGTCCGATCCGGCTTGGAGGTCTCCTGTTTTTCTTTTTGGTCTCGGGAAGTTGACAACTCTTTTTCTTTGTTTTTATAATGTTTAAATCAAACGTTAATGGCTTGTGATTTTGCAGAAGTGTGGCAATAATAAAATCAAACAAGGATGCTAGGTATGGGTTGGACTCTATCGTAACGCACGATGGGGAAAAGTTACCCTGCCTACCATTAGCCGATTTGTCGTCATTCCGAGAAAATCTGGGTGCTGAAGAGTATGCTAAGGTGTTTATCTCGATTGTAATTCATTTATTTTCCACCCTATAGTTATGCTCATGTAGGTGTACGTCCTATCTCATTTTTGCTTAGTGATAGATATACGTGCTTATATTTTGTTGCGGCTCTTGATGACAGCTACAAGTGATTGGTATTGATGAAGCTCAGTTTTTTGGGGATCTATATGACTTCTGCAGCAAAGCCGCTGATCATGATGGCAAGACTGTAATAGTTGCTGGTTTGGATGGTGATTATTTGAGGTACCATTTCACTTCTGTTTTCTCTGTGTTTCTTGAGTTCTTGCTTGAAATTGTTTCACTTGGATTAGATGGAGTTTGATTGTGATTTGTGAGCATATCCCTCCCTATATATTAATTCAAAACGTGTTGAGCCTAGGTGACAGATTTTCACGCTTCTGATGCTGACATGGCGAAAATCTATGCTTCGTGATGTTGTTTTTATATTATTTTTGCTCTGGAGTTAGGTTTGGTATTAGACATAAATAACTTCACACATATATTCATTAAGTCAACACCCATGTTGTACATGGGTATTACTTATTAGTACTAGTAAGCTCATGTAAATAGGAAAAGGTAAACAACTTATATATGCTTTTTCCAGAAAAGGCTGTTAAAATTCTTAAAAACATGCCCTCATATGCTATTTTGAACTTTGACTTCAGTTATTTATTTATTTAATTGTGAGTATTCGATTACTTCAGGTTTATTCTTTATATTGATTTTACTCTCTTGCTTCCTCACTGGCAGGAGGAGCTTTGGTTCAGTACTCGACTTAATCCCCATTGCCGATTCGGTTGTCAAGTTAAACGCCAAATGTGAAGTATGTGGGAAACGCGCATTCTTTACTTTGAGGAAGACGGATGAGATTAGAACAGAAGTTATTGCTGGGGCTGATGTGTACATGCCCGTTTGCAGAAAACACTATGTAAGTGGACAAGTGGTTAAAGAGGCTACTAAGGCCGTCCTCGAGTCTAACAGCGTGCAGATTAGCGCAGTTTTGTAGATGTTATTGGCGGCTTTTTTTTATCAAATATGGGCATTTGTGGATTTAACCGAAAGATCGGCGTGTACTTAAGACGGTTTGTTACTATAGCCAGGGCGATCAAATTGTGTAAGGATCGAGATTTAATGGTATATTATTATTTCTTAGTATTTTTTGCTTGACAAGATCCAAGAGAAAGTGTTTTTTCTTAATCTTCCTTGTGAAAGAAAACTGAAAACTAGAGAAAAATTGCTTGAAATGTGATTGATCCTGATCCATTTACTAATGTTTTTATGTTTTCGTAAAGTAATCTAAAAAAAATAAAAAATAAAAAAATAAAAAAATAAAAAAGGTTAAAATCCTATATGCTAAAACTGGCAAGAGTAATGAATAAAAAAGTTTAATTATATGCTTTCATTGAGAGTCGAACTCAAGACCTCCCGCTTACTAAACGGGTGCTCTAACCAACTGAGCTATGAAAGCTTGAT
>CACSLK010016728.1:4316959-4327238 GCA_902706635.1 Striga hermonthica
AAAAAAAAAAAAACAAAAGCAAAAACAAATAATTGCCAGTTAGTATAAGTAAAGTATGTATCCATATGGGATTTTGAATGACATTTTATGACTTTCAAATCTAAGACTTAGATTTACGAGGAATCCTTGGAAATCTTATGTCCACATGTGGGATTTTATATATGGTTTTGTTATTGAAATAAATAGGGGTGAGCGAAACCGAGACGAAATCCAAAAACTGCGTCAAATCGCATAATTAGGTTCGGTTTGAAATTTAATGTGAAAAGCATTCGATTTGGTTCCGGTTAGGTTTTTTCCTACACTGCATCGCAGTGCAATTATCATTTTTCATAACTTCAATTTTTGGTTTTGTTTGATTCGGTGCGGTTTTGCACCCAATCACACCAAATAATATAAAATATACAGAAATTCGAGGTAAAACCGAAAATCAAGCCAAACCATGCATTTCGGCGCAGTGCGGTTTTTCTCAGTTGCAGCGCGGTTAGGTTACTTTCTTTTTTTTCCCTAGATTTGGCTTTTCAGTTTTTTGCGGTTCTGTGCGATTTAGCACCAAGCCGCATCACTACTCACCCTAGTGAAAGCTCACTACGTCAACAAAATCCAGACAAATCCAAGTAAAAAATATATTGAATGCCTCATAACTTTTTAAGACTTTTTGAAAACTCAAATGTGGACTTTTAAAAGTCCTAAAAGTCCAAATTAAATACACCGTAATTCTTAAAATCGCAAAGTCTTTAAAACTTTCAAATGAATACACCCCTAAGTAGATTAAATGGGAGATATTTGCAGTAGGAATACAAGTCTCTACTCTCTAACCTCTAATCAATAAAAACTAAAGATGTGTTTGAAATCCTTGTGCCCTATTACTAATGAATCTACTTTAATCTTTATCCTAAGGAATACTAGTCTCTACACTCCAATGAAAAATAAAGATGTGGTTGAACTCCTTGTCCCTATTACTATTGAATCTACCATAATTCATTGTCCTAAGCCAGCAATCTGAAAATGGTTCCTTGTTATTGTCAAAATACTGAAGTTTCTTTAGAAACGTATTAACCAACCCACAATAGTTAGAACCATGCTAAATATGATCCTTCCTTTTCGCAATAAAATCAACATAATTTTCTGTTAAACTGCTATTTATAGCGCCATTTGCTGGCTATCAATGCATGACGTAAGAAAAAATGTCTGCTATTTATAGCGCCACACATGCTGCATGTCGATAAATGATATAAGAAGAAATGTTATGTTCATAACATAAGATAGAACTCACTTGGAAGCATCTACACGACCATAGTAAATTTCCAGTATCCCCAGCTCTAACTGAAGAACGGAAAGGATTGTGGAACAGTCTTCATTCGCACACCAATAATCTCTTATCTTCTCTAAAGTGTCGAAATGAGACAAACATTCACGAGTAAACACTTGCAGCAGATCAAAGAGAATGGATGAATGTCCGTCCAACAATTTCTGATGCAAGAACAAAGCTCTAGCCAACCACCATGTAATGCTTCTTACTCCATCAATTGAAGAAAAATCTCCTTGAAATAGCAAATCTCTGGTCCTCATCAGTAGAATCTTTCCAAAAATCAAGTACTGGCAGCAAGAAAATGAAAGATAATTTTCAAAGAAAGAACGAAACCACACACATCATATACAAATATTGGATTCTTCATTTCCATTGTCAATTGCCTACTCCATTAAAAGGAAACCATATTTTTCCATCAAGCTATTTCATTGGAACAAGGACTATTGCTTTCCATTTTTTATACAAAACATTGCAAGACTATAATTTCAATTCTCAAACCCCATACACAATCTTACATCACAATGACTTATGAAATAGTATCGAGTCAATTTCATCCAATTATACTTGTTGGACTCCAAGTATATCTATTTCAGATATTACAATTCATTTTATCCAACTGCTGTATTTTTTTCCCGAAAGTAATAACATCAATCAATCAAACTCGAAATGAAAAACAGCATGTACCCGAACATTAACGATTAAAACCAATGACTACAGAGAATATGACTTCGCTTTGACTAAAATAAGTAACAGGACAAAAGATTAAAAAGCTGCATCAACCTGCAAATTAGAGAATTTTGCATGCAAGTGAGAACCAACGGACATTAGCTCTTTTTGTGCCCATGCTTCCCACTCTATCCAATAAAGATTCCCTCTTTCATCCTTGCGAATAGGTAATTCCTCAAGCAGCATCAAAGGAATGTTATCCAGTGGCCTGTCCAAGTGAGCAGTCAATAAAAAAGGACATCCATTTTTAGCTTATAAAACCAAATAAAAGAGAATCACTTCAGAGTCGTATAACTGTAACTTAGCCAAGAACGAAACAGATTTCAACCTGTCAAAAAGATTACCTAAAAGCTTGATTTTGAGTTAATGATACCCAAGTGGGAAAAAGATTAAACCTTTGATCAAATAGAAACTTAATTGATTTCATTTTTCTGAAAATTATCTTTCTCAGTGTTCGTGATTCTGATACTTGTAAAGCAAAATGCTCCTATGAATGACAGATTAAACGAACATAATCAAGAGTGCCATCGAGTGACTCACCCAGTAAAGTTGCACTGGGCGAAGGAGAGCAAAGCAGAAACTCCCACGGCTATCACGAGCAACGCTTTATAACCCAATTCCAATGAATCATCGCCACCATTAACATTCAAAAACGAGCTGATGCAATTCGGGAGCGTCTCCGTATAGAAATGCTCGGGGGACTCACACGAGGCGAGATGGAGATCAGAGAACAACGCTTGAGAAGCTTGAGGGGAGGAGAGGGCCTGTACATAGGAACCTGTCTCGATGAATGCAACGACGTCGTTCAGGAGCGAGTGCAGGTGAGGGAACCTGGAAGCCACGGACGGCGAGGACTGGATGGGTGACGGCGGCCGAGAGGGGTTTTCAGACGGCAGCGAGCAGCGGAGGAGGCGGAGCTCGAGTGAACGGAGAAGGACGCCGTCGTTTGCAGCCATTTTCTATAGAGAAGGGGGAGGAGGGTTTTGCAGGTGAAGGGTTTTATGAAATTTCTTCGAGTCTTTGACTATTGGTTTGGCTGAACTGAAGGACCAGCTGTAAAATTTAGAAGAGTGTAAATTGAGAGAACATATTTCTTGGTATATGTTTTTTTTTTTTTATTTTTTTTTTTGGTACAAACTTGGTATATGTTTTTATTATTACTATTTGATCACGTGCACATGCACATAAATTTAAATTATTATAACTTATAAGTTACATGTATGTGTATAATTATAAAATTGTAAGTTAAATAATAATATCATATTTTAAAAATTTGTCGTTATTAAAAAAAAAAAACATCATAAAATTCATCACTATATTTATTATATATTAAAAAATGGATAATATTTTTTATTAAATTCAACTAATATAGTGTATCTTTGCATGAAAAGTTTGAATATGAATGAGCTGGTGCAAAGATCTCGATGACTTTTCTTATATACATTTTGCATTGTATTTATATCATATCAATACTTAATACTTCTTTTGCATGTGAATAGTCAACATACAAATTTAAAAAATATTTTTTACCATCCAAATTTAAGTGTTTAAACATTATCTCGTAACAATGCAACAATTGCATTATCCAAATATAAAGAAATAAAAATGGTAATCGCATGCAACCGTTACAAATCCAAAATATAGTAAAAAATAGGTGGATGGTTGGATGGAAGAAATTAAAAGAAAAAAGTTGTAACGATTTTTGGATGGAGGTCATAAATTTTTTTATTAAATGCAACATATTTTTATTAAATGAACTCGTGTTATTATTAATTGAAGGTTAAATAAAATTAAATGAAACTTGCCAACAATTATAAATATATAGATATAGATATGTTTTAGGAAATACTACGGTCCCGTTAATTAATTACAACGAGCGCAGAATTATCTTCACATGTTCGATTGGTGGATTAAGGTGGGACATTTGATAGTGTATAACACTCATTTAATGACAATTTTTTAAACACATCTAAATTAGTCGGATACTAAACACCTAATTGAAAAAAAAAAAAAAAAAAAAAAAAAAAAAAAAAAAAAAAAAAAAAAAAAAAAAAAAAAAAAAAAAACCTAAACCTTATGGTCATTAGGTAACACTGCTTCATGCATGTTAAGAAAACTTCGTGGAACAAAACTTGAACATTGTGGAAGTATAAAGTTGTTCCCCTCAAATAGATCATCACGAGTGGAGTATTCATGTGATGTTTTATTAAAAATTTGTCAAGAAACCTCGTGGGCTTGATCGTAGGAAAAAAAAATACAACTACTTCCATGTCTTCTTATCATCATGAGAAATCACATCATTTATGTTGTAATCCTCATTATACCATGAATATGCTTCGTTAAAACCTTATGAGGAAAAACTCAGTGGGACACAATGAAGGAAAAAAAAGTACACTATTCATGTGAAGATGTCATCTATGTAGCCTCATTAAAAACCTTGGCGGGGGAAATCCTCTAAAGTTGTTTGAGCATAAGGGCCTCATTAAAGATCTTCATATCCTGGAACAGTAAACCCCTTATATGTTTAGGCAAGGTTATCAACTTCTAGGTTTTCCAATGAATGCCTCTTTGCAGGTCTTCTCCCTTACTCCACCAGAATTAAGCAGTCAACCGGACTATCTCATTACATAAACTTGCAGGTAACTTGAAGCATTACATTGCAAAAACAGGTAATGCATTAATCACTACCTTAATCAGCACCTCCTTCCCTACAGTAGATAAATATTTGTTCTTCTAGTTGATTAACATGCTCTTGTTTCAATTATGTAATCAAAGGCCTCTTTTTTGGACCTACCAATCCCCAAAGACAAGCCCAAATATCTTGTACAAATGAGTTGAAATTCCTTCCAAAAGATCACAAATACTCTGTTTAGTGGAATTAGATGTATTCTTGCTGAAAAAGACATAATATTTTAAGATTTACTCTTTGACTTGAAGATAACAAGTAAGTTCTTGGAATTAATTTCAACAGGAGTGCCTGGTTAGCCCTTATTTTGCCAAAAAAAAAAAAAACCATGGAATCATAACGAAACAACAAATGTGTCAAAGTTGGACCATCTCTTGCAATCCTCAACCCTTTGAATTCACCAATATTAACTGCATTACTTATAAGAGCAAACAAAGCTTCGGAAACCAAAAGGAAAAGATAAGGAGACAATGAGTCGTTCTTGTCTCAAACCTCTTGAAGGTTTTGTAAATCTCACTGCTTGCCCATTCACAAGAAAGGAGAAAGAAGAGGTTGTTATACAAACCATAACCCATTTGACAAAGACAGCATGGGAAATTCATTCCGACCATAATTAGTCTAACACTTTGCCACTCTACTCTATCTTATCTCTTCATCATGTAAAGATTGAGAGCCATAAAACAGTGATTACTTGTACTGTGCCTGTTAAGATAGTGGAAACCTTCTTAAGCATTTACCACATTATCAAGGAGTTGCCTACCAGGGATAAAAGCTGATTGGGCTTGCCTTATGCACAAATGAAGACAACTCTTATGCCTTGAAACTAAAATTTTGGAAATTACTTTATACACCACTACACAAAGACTATTTGGTCTGAAATTGCTCAGGTTGAGGATTTAAATGAGAGTCACAAGGGTGTGGTTCCAATACCTTATTGTCCCGAATGGAAGAAGCTTCTCATTGCACAAGTCCTCCTTTCGAATGGGCCAAAAGTGCTGATAAGCACAGGAATGAGGAGGAGTTAATTTTTTTCCTGTACTAGAGTTGAGTAAAATCTCAGCAGCATCAGTAAATCAAAAACCACAAAGATTAAATAAACAAATTACAAACCACAAATATTAAATCACCAAAGATTGATTTCCCATTACACCACTCAAATCCAACAAGTTCATCACTTAAAAAAGAAAATCTCATAAATACGCAAACGGGTGTGCGGCGGCGTCTCTAAGGGAAAAATTCCGGTACAACATCAGTGTTTCATGTGATTGATGATTAACTAATGTCAGACAGTGTATGGAATTTCGTTCAACAACAAAAATACACATCAAATTACAGCAAAAAGACAAGAAGAAGAGAGTGAATTTTAACTGCTGCTGTTCAAAAATGTGTGTTGCTGAGAAATGCAACCATGCATCTGGTACTCTGAAACAACTTGTCCATTTTCTGCCATACTGAAGACTCTACTTCCAGAAGCTTCTGGGCCTTTTCCTGTAACGCGGGCTGGCGACGAACACTTTCACCGTGAATCTGGTCATAAACCGAAAATAACATCAAAATTCAAACATGCTTCATGACCTAAAATAATCCTTGTAATATCCAAAAAAAATCCTGTCCATGGTCAACTGAACAAATTACGAACGCTCGATGCTACTACAGTACTAACAATACTTTCATAAAAATATTTACCATAAAAATGCAACAGAGAAGATGAATCTTTACCGTTAAGAATAGCCGGATCATAGCCTGAACGAACTCAAAATTGTTTCTGCACGAAACCTCTTGTATGAAATAATCCAGCAGAATCTCAATAAAATGCAGTTCTGGCCTAGAGCTAGCCTCCAGTTCGTCCTCATCGTCTATAATCTGAAGCATCCTAAGTTCCATATCCAGAGTCGAGGCAGATAAGCCTTTGATATAATCCGTAAAAGCTGCAACTGCACATATATTCATCACATTAAAACATAAGCTCACTTTTCGATGCCTCAAGCCATTATAATATCAAAACAAAAAATACAAAAATAAAACATTTGATAGAAGCATTGAAGGACCATGAACACACAATTTTTTTCATCTGCCGAGGACTGAAGATACTGCAAAAACTGTGATGTGGGAAAATCAGCTTTTTTCATCGTCTTCTCCATTTCACCAGCTTCCAAATCCTTAACCTCTCCGGCAGGTTCCTTCGGTTTAAATAGAATCTCCCCAGACAGAGAAGGTAATGAAGGTAAAAAGAAAGGAGCCTTCTCGGGCTTTTTCGGCGGCTCAACCGGTTTATTCCTAGCTTTTATAATATCCAAGTTGATGAGGCTCTGCCACTGGCTCTTGGGCAACAATGAAAGCGTGACAAGATCTGGTATCTGCCTATCCAAAACAGGCAAACCCAAACCATCTCCCTTTTCCCTAGAATTATCTTCATCCTCGTCACCATCCTCGCCCACAGAATCCCCAACTGAAGACAGGGACGGCAAATTAATGCTCACAACCTCCTTCCCACTCCCATATGAATCCCCTCTGCCAGGAGCAGAAAACATAGCCCGATTAACCCACAGGTAAACCCCATTCTGGTCCACGTGGGCCGTTGCCAAAACATCCATGTTCGGCGAAAGGGAGAGAGCCGTCACACACACGTCTACATGTAACGCGTCAATCTGTTTCGCGAGAATCACGTCCCAAACTTTTATAGTCCCGTCCATGCTAGATGTCAGGAGCCACTTCCCATCCTCGCTGAAGCATGCGTCTGTCACGCGGTCCGTGTGGCCCTCAAACTTCCGCACCATCCTCCCGGCAACAACGTCAAACAACCGAATGACAAAATCGTCCGCAACAGCGGCCACAAGTCCATTCTGACGGTGGTAAACGATCCTAACAAGCGAACAACCAATCTCCCATCTCGATCTAAATCCCCGCCCCTTGAAATCCCAAACCTTAATATCACCATTAATACCGCCACTAATCAAGACAGTGTTGGTCGAGTCACAAGCGACCCCGATCACCTCCCCGCCGTGGGCCCCATGCACTTTTTCTGATTTATCGACATAACTTCCTCGGCTGATCCCCGACTGCAGGTTAAATCTTTCAATCCACCCGCCGGCAGTCCCCAACACAGCAAAATTCCCACAGGCACTAATGGCGCAGGCCCGTACAGGCCTTCGGGCCTTAGGGCTCGGGACCAGAATGTGCTCCCCAATCACAAAGTTCTGGAGCCTCCACACGTAGGCTCGGGAGGAGTCCGCGTGGCATGTGACCACGTTGCACCAGTCACGCTCTCTGATCTCGGCCACATCGAAGGCGATGACCGGTGGGAGCTTCACCTCGGCCTCCCTCCGCTTGAGCTTCCGTGCCCGCTTGGACACGTGGCGCTGGGAGAGCTCCCTGCTCTGCTGGTCCTGCACGACCGAGAAGAGGCGGAAGGCCCTGTCCTGGCCAGCAGAGAGCACGTGCCTCCCGTTGGCATAGAACCGAATGCAGAGGGGAGGGGCACTGTGGCCGCTCCTAAAACGGAGGAGGCGTGGGTCCCCATCTGTGGTGTCGAAGATCCAAATCTTGATGGAGTTGTCGGCCGACGAGCTCACGAGCACAGGCTCGTTCGGGAGGAAGTGTAGGGAGACAACCGGGCGATCGTGGGCCTCACCGATCACAGACTGGAGCCTCCTCTTTTCTAGATTCCAGATTGTTATGACACCGGACGAGCCACCGGAGGCCAGGAGGGGCCGCCCGTCAGTGCAGAAGGATAGGGCAGTCACCGAGCCTCGGGTGGAATGGGCAAAAGTAACGACCTCCTCGTCATATTGGATGTTGTGTACGTGGATTTTGCCGTCCGAGCACCCGACGGCAACTACATCTAGGGCTGGGGATGAGACACAGCAGGTTATGGCAGAGTTCCAGCCTTTGAACTCGTAGAGCATTTTCTTGGTGCTGATGTTCCACAGCTGCAAAGAACCTTCTTGACTTCCGACGAGTATCTGTTGCGATATATTTTTAAGGGAGTTGTTTTAGATATATGTGAGAATGGAGACGAAAGGTTGTGTAACTTGTGTTTTGGTGGGGAGGAGAGGAAGTACCTTGTTTAGATAAGTATCTGGATGCATTATGCAGGTTGGCGTAAATTTAGTTCCTAGTGAAATACGACCAACAGGAGATGTATTCTCGGTTATTCCTTTATATGCCCAGATGAAAATGTTGCCCATGACATCTACGCTTAAAATGTAATCACCAAAAAGTAGCAAGTGATTGACCTTAGCTTCATGGCTTTCCCAGGTCGCCACCTGCGAGATTGTTTGCAAAATTCTTCAGCTGATGTTAAGGAAAACGATCACTCCCATGCAAAAGTGAGAATATCTCGAGTAATCAGAAAATAAGAGTTCTTCATATCTAAACTAGTAAGGAACATGGATGGGAATCTAACTCGAAATAATTCACATAACTCACACCAACTTATTCACAGAAAAGTCCTCTCTATGCTTTTTTTTTTTTTTTTCCTTTGCACTTTCCAGAGGAAGATAATAACAACTAGTAAGCAATATAAATTTCTCATAATACCTGATGAGCACGTTTAAAAACAGCAACATTATGTCCATATGCGGCAAACGTATAGTCTCGATATGAGGCTAAAGCTCTTATTTTCTTTGGCAGTTGAGGCCCTGAATTTTCACATGTTAAAATAAAAAAAGTTAGACGTAGAAAGCAACCAGAATCACGTAGTAATTCAATAATAAGTCCCATATCAAAGGGAAATGCTATGGTCCCGTTACGGCACCATCCCGTCCGGTGTTTTAACCGTTGGATTATCTATCTTATACTAACGAGTTGGATTATCTATCATATACTAACGACATGTGTATCCAACGGTTAAAACTCCCGACGGGATGGTACCGTAACGGGACCGTAGCATATCCCCAAATCAAATCTAACCACAACACACAGTTACAAACCTCAAAAGACAAGTATTTTGAAAAAGAAAACATTTAGCAGCAACCAGCTGACAACTTAAGAAGCATCAATATTCAACATTTGTTCGAGAAAATCAAACTAGTAACTAATAAAATCTCCATACTTTCAGCAACACTAAAAATTGCAAATACAAGAAAAAGGAAGAACTAACCGACGAGTACTAAATTGAGCTTCCCGCACTGCAACAAATTAAACAACGTCAATATTCTCAAGGAGCGGACACAAACTATTCTTACACAAAAAATAAGACTAAAAACAATAAAACAAGATTGAATAATACATTGTAGACTTGGAAGGCCTTGCCGACGCTGACGGTGACAAATGTTTCCGTACCGAGCCGCTGTATTGAGAAGGGCACATGAGATGTTATATACCCAATCGCTCGAAATGGTTCGAATATCCCCATTCTTAATCAAGCAAAAATCTTTTGAGAAAGGTAATTGGATACGGAAAGATAACTATTTCAGAATTATGGTCGGCCCAATGCCGGATAAAGGCGGAGGCTCGGCGGCGGGGAGAGGGGCGGAGGCTGGGCGGTGGGGAGAGGGTTTTTTTAGGGGTTATGGAACAAAGCTTTCAGATTTTAGTGTTTTTCTTTTTTTTTTTTT
>CACSLK010016728.1:4327336-4344002 GCA_902706635.1 Striga hermonthica
TAAGTTGAAATGGGGGTGTCTATATGTACACCCCCTCAAGTGTAAAAAAGGGGTGTACATATAGCACTTTTCTTTGTGTAATTTATTAAAAGGGGGTGTACATATAGCATTGCCCGTTGAAATACCCAAAAATATATTCAAGGCCCACTATGTCGGTCGGCCTTTATTAGACTATTCTTATTCCCAACCCAACCCAACCCAACACGACTCAACCTAACAATTAAAAATTATTTCTCTCTTCTCCACCTACACAACTCAACTTTACAACTCAACTAGTACAACACTCGTGTATTACACGGGTACTTGCTAATTTTTTTCTTAAAATTTTAAATTACTGAAAAAAAATAGTTGAAAATTATATATTATTATATATTTAGTATAACACCTTTTATTTGTGCAACTTATCTGTGTTATATTATAATAATATTTTTAACTTACAACATATAACTATATTAAACATAAATATATCAATTGAAAAATAATTTTATTTTTCTAATGAATTTTAATAAATATTATTATTTTTATTATTATAAAGATAAATATAATTTATTTATTTCATATATATAATATGGATGTCAAATCGAAGATCATCAAAAGATGATTAATTTGATATATTATATATGTAAAACCGATAAAAAATACAAAAGTTATCAACTTTTAAAATACATTTACAATTCAATAGGTAATTGAAGGAAGCAAATCAAAAGTCAGGGATATATTAGTCACTTAGTGTCTCATATCTAAAATTATAAAGAATTAAAGGGTTATATTAGTACAAGTGATATTAAAATACCTAATTTAGCTAAATAATATTTATGGAATGCCCGAACCTAGATTATTAATTATTAATATATCAATATTATTTGTCGAAACCTAATTACGAAGCATGATTTTTCGCCAAGCAGGATTTCGAAGTACCAGAAGCAGCCACGTAGGTTCAGCGCGTTCAGGAATTATATATAGGGGAGATTTATCTTTATCCACAACCCAACTCAACCTAAATATTTATTTTATTTTAATATATTTAAAAATTTTAATTATAATTCAAAATATATCAAGTGTGGTCTCTATTTGTAGAGAATTAAAAAATATAAAATTCAGTATTTTTTTATTTTTTTATTTTAACTAAAAAATTACATTTACTCATTAAAAATAAGACAAACGTCCCATATTTATCAACAGGAGGGTCGCGACCCAAGGTCACATTGTGACCTGGGTCGCTGAAAGTTGCGTCCCTCTTTAAATTTTTTTTTCTTTTTTTCTTTTTTTTTTTTTGCTTTTTTAATGTCGTGACCCATCCATGGGTCACGGCTAAAAATGGTCTTATGCAAAAGCTTGTATTGTATCAGTAATGTTCATCTATTTACGATAGACACATGTTGATATGTCTACTGTTTATGTGACATGCATATATTGGTGATATTAATATGTTCAAAAAAATACATCATTAATGTGTGCATGTCACATAAGCGGTGGACATATTAATATGTTCCACCGTGGGTAAGGGAGCATTAATGTGTATTGTATTAGGTGAGTACTAAGTACATAAGAGCACTCCATTGCTTTGGGTCTCTTTTTGTGTATGTGGCATATAATTGGATTTGAGTCTTAAATGACATGGACAAACCCAAGTGAAAAAACCCAAAAACACTCCAATGCAAAAACAAATTATATGTCTAGACTATTAAAAAAAAAAGGGAAAATTGTGAATGATTGATGGCTAGTCAGGTTTGTGCTTGGGTCCAAAATAGACTCAATGGTGGGCTTGGTATATTTTTTTATTGCCACATAAGTTAGATTATGTCCAAATTTAATTGCATTGGATGACATTTTTTGATAGACCAACATAATTCCTACATGGCATGTACTTTTTTTTTAAGAGACCCTATACATTGTGGGTGCTCAAGCTAACTTACAAATTATTAGCTCAAAAGTTAACTTACAAATTATTAGCTCAAAAGTTTTCTGTATTCATGTAAGTTTGGTTTGTTATGACGAGTTTTTTTAATAAGTTCGAGCTTTTCTTATATGCTTCATTATGTAGCATTTTACATAAGAACATTGAAATTTTTATGTATACTATCTTATTAGCTAATTTACCAAACACTTTTATCATATAAGCTAGTTTTTCAACTATAAATCATAAGTTATCAGCTATAAATTAAAAATTTACTTAAAAGCTATAAACTAGTTTATCGACTATAAGCTAATTTATCAGCTAAGTTTACCAAATGTAACCTTAGATATACAACCATCTAAAAGGAATTCGACTATCAACGATTTCCTGAAAACATATCTCTCTTATGTTATGTGAAAGTGTTAATGGCCTTTACGCCTCGATACATGACAGTAAGCTCAATTAGTGAAATGTTTCCCAATAATTGTTATTATTTATTTTCTTAAGGTTATAGTTGGTAAAACTAAGTGATAAGTTAACATATAACTTCTAGATGAAATTCGAGCTTATAATTTACGACTGGAAATCTAGCTTATATGATAAATTACAATTTTTTAAAAGGTATAATGTTATGATATAATTCACCATGATTTTCATTTTTCCAATTTCCCAAATATTATTTTTCATCATATTCTAATGAAATAAAATCAGATTATTATTATTATTATTCATATTTCCTCCTCAAATCAAACCCCAAATGTTTACTAAAAATTATTTACCCCTGTTTTCTTTTGGCTCACCACAATAATGGCCTTTCATGTTGCTTGCCCAATTACATGGTAAACCTTCTCTAATCTCCAATTTTTTTATGGCACACACTCGTATGCGTATCTCCATATGAATAATAATCTCCCTCTCCCAAGTTATTTCATATTTTTTTCCCGGTATTCTCTCCGGAGTGTGTTTACGCGGTGCTCCGGCTGAGATGCGCTTTGATTTTCTGACGTATTTCTCACTCTTTTTGCTCGCTTTTGCAGCCGGAGGATATGTTTCTGTGCTCTAGGGTTTCCTCGGAAGCTCCGTGACGAGAAGGGCAAGGAGGATTTCTTGGAGGAGGTTGCTAGGGTTGAGCAGTTCTTGAGCGACCCGTGGTTGATCAAGGGGAGGGAGAATGCGACGATTCAGGTCAAGGTTCCCAAGGTTGTTGCATCTCCGGCCCCTCAGCTGCCTCTGCCGGCGCCGCAATTGCCGCTCCCCGGATCTGTGTCCGGTGGAGGCGCCGGAGACGAGGCAGCACTGGCGGCATCGGCGCTGGTGAAGAGGGCGGCGCTGCAGAAGCAAGCTGCTGCGGCGTCGGTGGTGGCCGAGGATTATGCCAGGAAGTTTGAGTCCGGTGATTTGATAGTGAGTTATCTTTCTTCTTTTTTTCTTTTGTCTTTAATTTATATATTTATTTTTCATTTCCCAAATATACAATTTAAATTGTCTCATGTTTGTACACGCTTCCCATTTCTGGTTATTTCTTGTGAAATATGTGATGTGTGGTGGTCTCTTATATACTCTGAATTAGTGATTTTTCTCAGTTTTGATTTTGTGCTGAGATATTTGTATTCTAATTTCAAATATGGGGTTTCACTAGAAGGAATTAACAAGTGTTGTATTAATATGCTAATGTTTGTTAAGAAAGTAGTTCCCTTTTCGTTTTAACTACGCTGTTGCATTTTTCCTGCTTGATCAGCTCCCCTCAACTGTGTTCCATGTGTTGCTTTAGATGTTTTTTCACTTAACAACTAGGTGGAAACTTTAGTCAGTTTTCTTTATTTATTTATTTTAGAGATAATGTCATACTGTCTTGTATGTTTTGTTTGGAGATAGCTTAGCTGGATTCATGCATATTGACTGCCATGCTCAGTTTCAAAGTGTCCATTATAATGAATTGTTTATTGTTCAGTGATTTTGTCTTCGAAAGATAATCAATATGCAATAGTTCTGCTTTTTTTTTTACACGTCAGCTTGGTGAAAGAAGGCCTTTTGTCTGTAGTTAATAGTTATGGCATACACACGACATATCTGTTCTAATGGTAATGATGTTTGCAACTTTGAATATTTAAAGACTGTTGGCTTGTTCAACTATATTTCTGCAAGATGCTTACAGAATTAGTTGCATTCTTTCCCTAGCTGATTTCTGGAAAGGATGCTGCTGGGGGGGAGGAAGGGCAGTCAACTGCCAAAGTATTGTGCCGCCTATGCTTTTCTGGCGAATATGATGGAAGTGAAAGGGCAAAAAAGATGCTACCTTGCAATACTTGTGGGAAGAAGTATCACCGGAACTGTCTGAAAGCATGGTCACAAAACAGAGGTACTGTCTCTGGCTGCAATTTATTGTTCTTAATGTGTCTGAACGTTGTGATGAAATTGTTTGTTTCAGATCTTTTTCACTGGAGTTCTTGGACTTGTCCCTCTTGTCGTATGTGTGAGGTAAAATTTGTTGCCTTAGCCCTTAACAATTGTGCCTAATTCTGTATGAAATGGTTTTTTGAATTAGGTTACCTGACATTATCAGTATCAGTATGAGAAGCATTTCACTTGATTAGGATTATTTACATATGTATATGGAGTTATGCTGAAGTTATGCTGAAGTTTGAAGTTATGTTGAAGAAATTTGTTTGGAGGTGCTTAAGAATGAAAAAATTTCTGAAGAAACTGCTATAGTGCAAGAGTTATTGATTTTTTGTGGATGGATGTGCATGCTTTTTATAGATAATTATTTGCTTGAGGTTTGGTTATAACTTATAAGTTGGCGACGTCAACTGAGTGTTGTTTCTTTTTTGCACTTTTTGCATTTGTTTCACTTGCTTGTTAGTGCTTGGGACATTTTTTCAGCTTCTAATCAATTTTTGATGTTGGTGATCGATATTGTTATGTACCATGCTCTATATATTATTGTGGTTTCATGGTTGCCATAGATCTGCAGAAGAACTGGAGATCCTAACAAATTCATGTTCTGTAAAAGGTGTGATGATGCATACCATTGTTATTGCCAGCAACCTCCACATAAGGTAATACTGTTGATTTCTAAAACCTTGAAGATATACTTATTGATCAGCTTATAATTTCACCTTGGTATCATGCAGAATGTTGGTCATGGACCTTACTTGTGTCCAAAACATACCAAGTGTCACAACTGTGGTTCTGCTGTTCCTGGAAATGGCCTAAGTGTAAGGTATGACTTTCTCTACCAGAATTTGTTATTTTGATTTGTCTTGTATTACACTGGTTAACTTTTACCTTTTCTCTTTTAAATTCTCTGTTGTTTTAGTTTGTTATTATTAATAATATTTGACTGATTACTTTTGGATTGTGGGTAATGTATCTGTGATATCTGTATCTGTATGTGTAGAACTTAATGTGATTATTTCATGCGTACACATTTGTCTGCAGTAATATTCTCTGTATGCTTACCTGATAGGCTAATCACTCAGATAATGTTGTGCTCTTTTTTCTCCTCTCTTTCCTTAGGATAGGTATAAAGGTAAATATATTTTATAAATGTCTTAAACTTGCCTTGTCTAATATAGTAATATGAGATGCGAATTATTTATCTATTATCATCAGTTAACTTCTAATTGGTATTGGTCATACTGAAGTACCAAAAATCTATTTTGCTGGATATTTCTAATTCTAAATTGTCTTTTAGAATAAAAATATGATAAAATGTTAATATAATTTATGACGCATGAGTATAATTACCAAGTGCTTATCGGATTATACATTGATCCCATTGCACATTAAACTTTATAATGTTAATGTTTATTTCGAGAAACAGACTATTGGAGTTCATTGGTTTTGTTATTCCTTTTTTTTTTTTCAAGGAAGCTTGATCCCATGAGAGGTGTTGTATTGGTCACGTTGAATGTAATAAGTACAAATACTAATGAAAATAATGTTTAAACTATTGAATGACACAGATGGGTTCTTAGCATACCTCTGCATATTTAGTGTCTGCATGCATGTGTCAATTTAATATCATATGCAAAATGCATACAATACATATGTTCCCACCTCTACAGTCAAGGTTTACCTCGGTTAATTACAGTTCTCTTCCAAGCTGGAACTGTTTGGCTCATATAATGTGTCTATTTAGAGTTTTTTCATGATGAAAGTACACTATAATTTTTTTACAGTTCTTGTGATCATTGTTGATCCTCCTTAATAAAAGGACTTGAAGTCTTTGCATCTAGTTAATTTCTCATGTGCCGAAATTGTTATTCGTATGAAAAGCATGAAGTTGTTTTTTATTTTCATGTTTTTCCTCCGTTTCCCTCAATAAAAAAAGGAAGTGGGAAATGAAAGAAGAAAATGATGGAGAGAGAGAGAGAGTGAGAGAGAGAGAGAGAGAGAGAGAGAGAGATTATGGAAATAAAATGCACTATTCTCATATCTGTTTGTGAAATGATGCAGATGGTTTTTGGGCTATACTTGCTGTGATGCATGTGGAAGATTGTTTGTGAAGGGAAATTACTGCCCTGTTTGTTTGAAGGTACTGTTTGGTTCCCTGTCATTTCATTTGGTTTATTTTTGACACTAGGTGTATCAACACGCTGTTTATCCTACTTACTAAAGCAGCACAAGTTGATTTCTCAATTATTGGCCTCACACAATGCAGGTCTACAGAGACTCTGAATCAACTCCCATGGTGTGCTGTGATATCTGTCAAAAATGGGTGCACTGTCCCTGTGATGGGATCAGGTTTCTACATCTCTTGTATCTCAAACTTATTTGGATTGATCATGTCGTTTTATTTTCTGATTTGGGGCCCATTCTTCATTCTTGTCATGTGATTGGAAGATGAAGTTTTGTATAACGTTGATGTTCAAAATGGCATTACATTGAAAATATATAATTTGAGCTTTATTCACAACAAGTGAATTCCAACATTCACGTGGCAGAATTCTCGTCTTTTTTTATGATTTTGGCTACTTAAGTTTCCCTTTCTTGCATGATTGTTGCTGTTAATGTTGTTGTTTTTGTTTTAGTTTTTGTGTTTTTGTGTTTTTTCTTTAATTGCAATTATGTGTTGTGTACAAGTGAATTAAGAGTTTCTAGAAATTATAGTTTATGTAGGCCGAAAATATTGTTGGAACGAGATTGACAAGTTTTAAGTGAGCTTGCTAGGTTTCTTTCTTTTATCTCCCACAAAATTTTGTAGTTTCTGTTATGCAGCAGAAAATATCTGACTCGTCTATTTTCCCTCTCCAATCTGAAAATTGTTGATCGGAACATTTACTGAATATAGGTGAAGGCCAATAAATGTTATTGGAATTTGCTTGAAATTACTATGTAGCTACTGAACTAAGGCAGTTTAAACCAGTAAACTAATATCATATTTCATGTAATGAGGATTAATGTACGCCCTAGTTTGCAAGAAGGCATTTTAACCTGATTTCCCTTTCAGTGTTTAGTGTTGATTAAAGAGCTAAAAAGAGTTTATAAACCAAGATAGGAGGGTCTGAGAATTAAAGGACCAAAAGTTAAGTGACTGTGAAAAGTCTTTCCTATTTTCTGCTTATGTCATATTAACACTCTCAGGCATCTCGAGGCGCGAGCCTCTTTGGGGTTCGGTTTGGCGCATGTTGTACTTCACCATATCTGACCTGGTGGTTTCTTCTTCTGGATTTAAACTTAACATGGTTTCTAATAATTGTTGGAAATTTGTTTCCAGCGATGCAAAATACATGCAATTTCAAGTTGACAGAAATCTCCAATATGTTTGCCCTACTTGCCGTGGAGAATGCTCGCAGGTGGGTTTTTAGGTTGAATGACTTTGAAGAGATATATTTGGTAGAAATATCCCTTTTTCTTTTTGTACATTTCATACTTCCTTTTACTTTCTACTTGTACCAGGTTAGGAATCTTGAGGAGGCTGTTCAGGAGCTCTGGAGACGAAGAGATGAAGATGATAAGGACTTGAAAGCCAGCCTGAGGACGGCTGCTGGTTTGCCCTCCCAGGAAGAATTTTTTGAAATTTCACCTTTCTCTGATGATGAAGACAGTGGACCCTTGATGAAGAGTGAATACAATCGTTCTTTGAAGCTTTCTCTTAAAGGTTTGGGCGATAAATCACCGAAAAATGGCAAGGAGACTGGAAAGAAATCCTCAAAAAAGTACTGCAAGAAAAAAAGGAATGAAAAATTTTTGACTGGTAAAGTTGAAGTTTTACAAAGTCTTATTGGGCATGCTGATCTTGCAACTGGACCCAAAATTGGCGATGATAAATATGAAAAAATGCAATTTTCTGGTGAACGTGCTATGCTATCTCCTATTGCTGGAAGTTTGACCGAAAGCATATCTACAGGAAACGAGACAGCAGCCTCAAAGCACAAATATATTGATGAAGTGACAGCCACCAATGTTTCTAAGGGGTCTAGAACTATTAAGATAAAGAATAATAGACCATGGGACCCAACTAATAAGGAAGATACTAGAGTTAGTGGTGGTTTCCCCAAGACTGCACAAGGGCCCAAGCTTGTTATACATTTGGGAGGACGAAGTAGAAGTGCAGCTGGCTCGCCAAGGTCTGAATCTTGTAAGGGGTCGGAGTTGACATCAGTTAAAGGTATGCTCAGAATTGTTTCCACTTGCAAACTTACGGTTGAGTATTTCACGATTTTAATTAATGGGTCTATATGATTCATGTGGGACCAGTTGAAATGTTTAACTAGCAGTAGTTATGTTCTTATTTGTGCTGAGATTCATAGAATAGGTAAATTGCATGCACTTGTATCGGTGGATTGTGCTCATTTTACAACTATGTTCTACTGCATTTTGCCCTTGTAAATAAATATTAGAGTTTCTTTATTTTGTTTTTTTTGGGTCAGATTATGAGGATTTGAACTTTATGAACACTCTGGTTGGTAAAAACCAAATTATTTTTAACATAATCCTGTGTTCATGAACTTCCTAAATATACAGTAAAAATAATGATTTCAACATGTATTATGCTCCAAAATACCATCCGACACCTGGCCCCGCAAGGCTGCAACTATCAAAAAGAGGAAAGTGCTTGCAGGATATAAGAATTATGTTCTATGTTTGCCATCTTAATTTTTTGTAGTATCCTTTTATCCATTGGTGCTTATATCTTACAAAAAGCCTCTGTAAATTTTGTGTTAATGCAGGACGCAAAGCAGACCATACTGATCAAACGAAAAGTTCCAAACTGATAAAAATCAATAATCCCAATTCAGAACTTCCTAACACTAGCTTGAAACTCACTGCAAGAGAATTTTCTGATGGGTATCTATCTGTTTCTGCAAAGAAGACAAAATCTCTACTTGGGAAAAGAAGTGCCGGGGACAGCACACCTGCAAGTAGTGGGTCTGAAGCCCCAGTCAGCAAAAGGGCCAAACACTCTTCAACAAGACATGCTGATCACCGTGTATTTGTTGACACCGTAGACAAAGATCACGGTGTATTGGCCTCATCAAGGGATCAGAAGCCTTCGTTGAAGTTTAAAATTCCAAAGAATTCTAGTAGCGGAAACCAAAATGTTCCGGGTAATTTTGGTACTGGAAGTCAAAATTCACTGTCGCTTCGTGGAAAGGAAGACATAACCTACACAAGAGGTCAGAGGTCAAAGAGGAGGAGACCACCAGTAGGCGATGAGGATGGCGGGTCTCAATGGCATGAGGACAACACGATGAAGGAATTTACGGATGCCAACTGGGTCCTGCAGAAGTTAGGAAAAGATGCTGCTGGGAAGAGAGTAGAAATACACCAGCCGTCCAATAACACTTGGTGAGTTTTGCCCCTTTGTCTTCTGAAAATGTTTAGATGATACTAATACTTATGCTATTCTGTAGGACTCGAGTGTTCCTGGTGAAAATACTCGCCCCATTTTCTAGGAGCTGTTTATTTATTATTATTATTATTTTTTTTGTGTGGATCAGATTAGCTTATTCTTTTTGGTTATTAATAGTGAAATAGACTTTTATTCGGTCCTGGTTCGGTCTATTATGATGGTAAAATAACTCCCTCGACCTCAAAGTCTCCCTCTTCGACCTCGAACGGCAGTATGTTGAGAACTTGAATTTAGAAATTATTCTAAATTATTTTGAAACATCCCAAAGAGTCTTAATGTGTCTTTTTATCCCAAACACGCGTGTTTGAAGTTTGTTAGGATAACCTAATTTTTTCATAATAAAATTGTTGAATTATTATTACTATTATTATTTGTCGTGTTTTGTTGCAAATGTAGTTTGGTGTAGCAGTGTTGAGTTAGTCTTCCGTTCTTTTCCATTTTACCAGGCATAGGGGCACAATAATTGAAGTCTCTGAGGGTACATCAGTTGTTTCCATTGCTCTTGATAATGGGAAGGTCAAGAGCTTTGAACTGGGGAAGCAAGGTATCCGTTTTGTGTCCCAGAAGCAAAAACATTGATTTTAGACTTTTTTTTATTCAAATCTGAGGCGGCACTCTTCAGAGCAATTGCTGGAAAGGTTAATGCAAACTCAAGGATCGGTTAAGAAGTGCTTGGCAATGTTGTCAATTGCCGGTCTACTAGATTTGTTGTACGTACGGCTGGGCTTCATTCATGCTACAGGTCATTATTTTATAAGTTGGATTTCATTTCATTATCTAATTTGGGTAAGTCCATGTTTTTAGACCCCTTTCTGAGGTTTGAGGTTAGATTTTTAGTTTTTGCAATGTGGCCCTTGATTTTGGTTTAGTCAAAGAGTTGATGGCAGAATAATAGTCCTTTGTTTGTACTCTGTATTTACTGTAAATGCCTGAGAGTTCAATGTAGTTATGGTGCTCTCTCCTTGGAGAAATGGAATATGTTTGTCGGCCCTCGTGAAATTACATTTATGTGCACTTCAGTCTTCATTATTAAGTGTTCTATGTTAGAGGAAATAGCTATTTACACTTCACCACTTAATAACTATTTATGTGGTAGACATGTGAAGATAATTGAGAATCTGTGAAATGATTATACGACAAACTAAGCGATAGGCAAATGAAGTTAGCAAATGCAAAATATATATGCGATAAACTATGTGACAGTCAGACGAAATTAATTGAGCAAGTGTGAAATAAATATGCGATAGAGTATGTGACATACAATCAAAGTTAATTAAGCAAATGCGAAATTAATGTGTTAAACAATGCGACATAAAAAGATGAAGTTTATTGAGCAGGTGATTAATAATTATGCAATAAACTATGCAACAATCAGACAAAGTTAATTGACCGAGTGCGAAATAAATATGCAAACATGTGAAGTTAATTGAATGTGAGAAATAAATGTGTGATAAGCTATGTGATAAAAAGACGAAAATAATTGAGCAAGTGCGAAATACTTATGCGTTAAACTATGCGCCAAGAAGACGAAGAATTGAGAAAGTGCGAAACATTTATGCGATAAACTATGCGACAGAAAGATGAAGTTAATTGGGCAAGTGCGAATAAATATGTAATAAACTATATGAGAGAAAGACGAAGATAATTGAACAAGTGCTATATCATTATTTGATAAACTATGCGACGTATATGCAAAGTTAATTAATTGTACAAGTGCGTAAACATTATTTGGTAAACTATGCGACAACAAGAGAAGTTAATCGAGGAAGTGCATAAACATGATGCAATAACGAATATGCAGAGATCGATGTGATCAGTTTATTTCAAACATGAGTTCTTGTATGCGAATGAACCTGCAATATTTATGTGAATCTCTTCCAGCTTGTTCGTCTCTTCTTCCTGCACTAGCCGGATGATGATCACTTTCAGCTTGTTCGACTGATCAATTTATGGAGTATTTGTTGATATATGACATTTCAAGGCACGTATCAACGACTATTCGAATGACGATTTTATTTGGAACATATGTGATTACAAGACGAAACATTATACTCGCACATTAATTTAAAATGAAGTGTGTGAACATTATGCGATTACTAAGGGCATGATTGTTTATCATCCCTACAATAATTTTTTTACTCAAATTCAAATTTAACTCAACTTTAACTCAACCCCACTATCTCCAATATTATTATATAATTAAATAACATCAACAAATCATTATTACATATCACATCAACTTTAATTCACTATTCATCCACTCACATAATTCTAACTAATTTTAACTAACTATCACTTCCAATCGTTTTTCTCCTACTTTACATCAAATCAACTTTAACTATTTTATTTTAAATACTATTTTAATATATCCACTAACAACTAACCATACAACTTTTTCTTAAACTTAACCATAATTAAAAAATTCTAGTTTTTTTACTATTCAAACCATAAACAATCACCCCCTAAATATCCCAATCAAAACTCAAATATAACTCAATCAAAACTTAAATTTAACTCAATTTTAACTCAACTCAACTATCTCCAATATTATCAATATAATTAAATAATATCAATCTATTATTATTACACATCACATCAACTTTAATTCACTATTCATCCACTCACATAATTTTAAGTATCCATCACTTCTAATAAGTATTGTAAATGAACCAAACCGAACCGAGCTTGGGCTGTTCGAGCTCGTGTTCGTTTACGTTCGAATAGTGTCCGTGTTCGTTCGTTTATTTTTCGAGCCAAAAATCGTGTTCGAGTTCGTTCGTTTAATTGTTCGTCAAAGTTCGAATTCGTTCGTGTTCGAATAATTTAAATTTTAATACATAAACTTTTTAAATACGTTCGATTAACTCAAAATTTGTTCGTTCGAACTCGAAAAGAAAAGAATAAAATAAAAAATTTTATATTATATTTTTATTAAAAATATTATCTAAATATATAGCAAATAAATAAAATTATATTAAATTTTAGCTTTTTTAATAAAAATATTATGTAAATATATAAAAAATATAAAAAATAATATTAAATTAATGTTCGCGAACATAATCGAACGTTCACGAACAAGCTCGTGTTCGTTCGATTATTAAACGAGCCTAATTTTGTGTTCGAACTCGACTCGATTAACAAATGAAAGAGCTTTTGTCGAACACGAACAAGCTCGAACGAGCTTTTCTTCGCGAACGTTCCGGTCCGTTTACAGCTCTACTTCCAATCATTTTCTCCTACTCTTACATCAAATCAACTTTAATTATTTTAATTTAAATATTATGTTAATATATCCACTAACAACTAACTACTACTTTTTTTTAAAAAAAAACTTAACTATAGATGAAAAAAAACATATTTTTTACTAGTTGAATTCATATTCAATCACCCCCTAACCAACTCGAATCTATAGTCGGGCCGATTCCAATTAGTTCGCAGCCGGTTCCGGTTCATCTAAAGGCCTAGAACTAGGGCTGAGCATGGGACTTGGAGAATTCCGAACTGTTCTGAAAACCAAACCGAAAAAACTCCGAAATAACCGTTGACCGTTTGACTTTCTCCGAACCGAACCGAAAAAATAATTGGTACGGTTTTGGAGATTTCACAAATATCCGTACCGAGAACCGAACCAAACGTCCCGTACTGTACTGAACCGAAGAACCGAATTATAACATTAGATGTGTTATTAATATATTTTATGTCATTCGATTCTATATAATATAGTAATAAATATTAACCTTCACTTAAATTTCATGTTTAGTAATACTTGATCTACAATTGATTTCTTTTATTATAAAATAATTATTTAAAATAATATGAAAGTTTAAAGAATATTTTCGTAAGAAAAAAAATATTATATTTTATTTGAATTTTAAATTTTCAATATTAGTTGAACAAATTTAGTTATAACTAAAATTTAGAGTTACTTATAAAGTTGATTTCAAAATAAAATCTTTAATGTGAGGAAGTACTGAGGAATTTTATTTTTATTAAAGCATATGAAAATTAAATAAATAAAAAGAGTTACTTCTAGAATTGATTTCAAAATAAAATATTCAATATGATTAATTATTGATGAATGTTGTTTTTATAAAACATATAAAATTTAAAATATAATTAGGTAATCATTCAAAAATAATTTAAAAAAATAAAAAATCTCCGAAGATCCGAACCAAATCATACCGAACCGAACCGTCTCAGTAGACCCGAATTCCGAACTGAACCGAACCGAACCGAACCAAACCGACTTTCTGATACGGTTCCGAAGATCAAATTTTAGAATCTCCGAAGTTTAGTGCGGTTCTAGAAATTTATCAATCTCCAAACCGTACCGACCCACACTCACTCATACCTAGAACCATTGATTGACCACCTTTGCTCCAACTCCAAGACTACCGAAGTAGATAAAAGTCAACACGCGGATGAGAAACGTTGTCGCACGTGGGACCCGCCATTCATATGATCACCGGCAACCCACAGAGCCAGTCATCTAATTCCCTCGCCTAACTTTACTTTGTACATTCTGGGGGGCGGGTCAAACAGGTAAACCAGACGACTTCCAAGAGCTCGGACAAGAATGCTCTCGGCTTGGGCTAGGGTTTCGATTTTTAAACGAAAGAACAGAGGAGATAAATTTTGA
The DNA here is from genome assembly GCA_902706635.1 of Striga hermonthica. Taxonomy (NCBI): domain Eukaryota; kingdom Viridiplantae; phylum Streptophyta; class Magnoliopsida; order Lamiales; family Orobanchaceae; genus Striga; species Striga hermonthica. Next base: position 4,341,734 of record CACSLK010016728.1, read on the forward strand.
GCTCCACATACAGGATTTGTATTGAATTTCGTAGAGGTACTTATTATAACTCAGGTAAAAATGCGGATCTTTGTCTACTTCGTTATAGGTCTGTGTCTTTTCCTGGTTCTTAGTGAGATCTTAGAGATGCAATAGATCTATTTGGATTTGATTTTACCATGTTTTTTAGGATTTCTTTTGTTCAGTTACTTATGTTGTTTCTGAAAATTCAGTAGCTTGCTTGCTTTTGTTGTGTCTGTAGCTGTGAAGGGTTCATATGAAAACTATTTAGCGCAAACCCATTTTGGTTATTCCAGGTAATATTAGAGTATAAGTGTTAAGATGATTTTTTTATTTTTTTATTTTTTTTATTTTTTTTTTTATAATTTAAGCATGCTGCATAGTTTTTGCTTTCATCCAAGAAAACGAAAATTTTGGTATTTTTGCATATATTATGGTAATCCACTGCAAAATCTCCAGTCTTTTCTCATTTGCTAGAGTTTAGAGTCTTCTCTGTGGTACCTTTTAGAATTTAGAGTCTTCAAAACCTGAACTGAGCAACTTATTATCAGTTTTTTTTAACTACTGCCATGTATCCATTTTATTCAGCTCTTTTTCTTCTTGAAATTGTCCTCCACGGAGCCTCAGATCATTGACGCATTCCTCGTATGGGTACATCATCTGGGTCCCACTTCAACAACCAGTCCTCCATGCTTCCACCCCGCCAGCAGCCCCGTCCAGGCGGGGGTGGGCTCCAAACGTCCCTCTCCTTGGTCTCACCTGATGCCTGCGGGTCCCCCAATCTCCATGAGCGTGGATCAAATTCCGATCACGTTCGTGAATCCCCTTCTGAAAGCGCCAGCTCACGCGAGACCTGGCCCACGGCCGATGCCTTGGTGGTGAAGAAACTGGAAAAGGAGAAAGAGCGAGAAAATGGTTACGCCGAACACTCGGTTGTCAGGCACGTCTCGAATTCGGACAAGCTGTCCCTGCGAGACCTGGCTCGAGAGAGAGTTGAGATTACGGCAGAGAGAATGCAGAACCTCCCGGATGAGTATCTCGACAAGTTTAAAAACGAGCTCAGGGCATTTCTTGAGGGTTTGGGTGGTTCTCAGCAGAGGGAAGAGTTCATATTCCTGCAGAAGCTTGTTCAGAGTAGGGGGGATTTGACTGAGAAAACGCTTGTGCTAGCGCACAGGGTCCAGCTCGAGATACTTGTTGCTATAAAGACTGGGATTCAGGCATTTTTGCACCCGAGCGTGAGCCTCTCTCAGGCTTCCCTTATCGATATATTTTTGTATAAGAGGTGCAGAAATATAGCATGTGGAAGTGTGCTGCCTGCAGAGGACTGTACGTGCGAGCTGTGCTCTAAGAGGAACGGGTTTTGCAACCTCTGCATGTGTGTAATTTGCAGCAAGTTTGACTTTGAGGTCAACACGTGCCGCTGGATCGGTTGTGACCTGTGCTCCCACTGGACCCATACCGACTGCGCTATCCGGAATGGGCAGATAGGGATGGGTCCGGCCGTGAGGAGCCAGCCGGGCTCAGCAGCGGAGATGCTCTTTAGGTGCCGTGCTTGCAGCCGTACGTCCGAGCTGCTGGGTTGGGTGAAGGATGTATTCCAGCATTGTGCGCCTAGCTGGGATAGGGATGCTCTGATTAGAGAGCTCGACTTTGTGAGCAGGATCTTCAGGGGGAGTGAGGACCCAAGAGGTAGGAAGCTCTTCTGGAAATGTGAGGAGCTCATTGAGAAATTGAAGAGTGGGGTGGTGGCGGACCCTGTTCCTTGTAAAGCGATCTTGATGTTCTTTCAAGGTAAAGTCTTTGTTCACATGGTTTTAAATTGTTATTGGCTGTATTTGTTGTGCGGTGTTATGCAGTTTACAAAGATAAATGAACTCTAAAGTTGTTTATTTGGATGCCAATTGGCTCTGGTAGGTGGACTAATTAACATGGAATTGTATATTTTCATTTATTGTGTGAACCCTTATCTTTAGATTTTAGAAGCTAACTTGGGCTTTTGGTTTTAAACTTAGCTTCATTTGAGTGTACATATCATCTTAGTTATTGTCTTAGCAAAATCGCTGAGTTTTTGATACTTATGCTGATTTGTTTACTTTAGCAGAGGGATATGCTGAACCAATGACAAGTTTTTCATGTAAAAAACTTTTTCATAGTAGTTTGGCATGTCTGTTTCTGGGGCTGCTACAATTTGGGAGATTCTTCATGCAATATTGGTTTTTTTTTCTGTGTATATTTTCATGTTCTTTGGTTTAACACTGTTCCCTTT
>CACSLK010016728.1:4445653-4461960 GCA_902706635.1 Striga hermonthica
TTCGAGCCTTAACGAGCCTTATCGAGCCGAGCCGAGCTCGGCTCGTTAACCAAACGAGCTTTAAATGAGCTCGAGCTCGGCTCGTTAAGGGTTCGAACTCGAGCCGAACTGAGCTTTAACGAGCCGAGCTCGAGCCGAGCCGAGTCAGGCTCGTTTAATTTAACAGCACTACTTGGGACCAAAACAAAGAAAAATTAAAAGAAAAAAAAATCAGAATTTTGACAAATAAGGTTGTGCCGGTCGAGTGATAGTAAGACACGTTGTTATATGCAATAGATAAAAAAAAAGTACGTTGACTATTGTCCGTTATTGTGAAACCATTTTTCCGGATTGTTTTTGTGATTTGGGCTCTATATTCTCTCGAAAAAAAAAACAAAAAAAATCCAAAATCCCCGAACTAAGCCTTTATGCATTGTCGCCGCCTCTGCGCCACCAAGCCGGCATGGGCCGGGTCGCGGCTGGGACTCTTTTCTTCCTCACCCAGATCTAGTTTTGTGGGTGTTATGACCGCTGGTGGATCTCGCCGCCCAGCTTATATCCCTGGCACTATGAGGGGTTGTTGTTGTTGTGTCCAGCCTCAGCCGTGAGAGTTTGTCGCTCTGCAGGGTTTCGGTTTGTGTGCCTCTTTTCTACTTCTCGAAGGTTGGTTGCTCGTCCGATTTGTCGTGCCCTTTTCCGTCAGGCCATCGGTTTGCCGAGATGCAGGCAACAAGCAGCCATAGACGGTGCCTCCTTGGAGCCTAGTCTTGAGCCCTCCGGCGCCTTTGTCGGCTCCCCCTCTTTTTCCCGATGGCGACGTCTAATGGAGTCCGGATCTGGTCCGAAAATCCGACTAGGTGATTTGAGTGATTGCAGTTTTTGGATTTAAAGTCTAGTTGTGTTGCTCGGTTCGATTTCTTAGTTGTGGTTTGTGAATCGGTTGTCAGCTTAGGTGGTCGTGTGGTTTATCTGCTAGGATTTGGGCGGCTTTACTCTTTATGTGTATTACGTATGCGTTGTTTCCTTGTCTTCTTTTGTTTTTATTTTGTTTCGTTAAGTCCAACGGCGTCTGGCGTCTAGTCTCGTTCATGAAATTTTATTCTTCTTTATGGAGTCGTGTTTTTGCATTGGTTTTGCCTCCTTGATGGAGGTTGTACCCCCTTGGACACCTATATTGTTCCAAGGGGGGTAGGTCCAGGTTTTCTGGTTCCATCGGTGTTAGTCGCATTTGTACTCTATTGAGTTTTCTATTTACTAATATAACTTGTCGTTTTGAATAAACAGTAGTAGGATTTTTGACAAAAAAATCTACATCTTGCGTGTCTAAGTGAAAAATAAGTTGATCAATGCGATACGTACCTATTCGTGAATAATTTTCTGCGAATATCATGATATGAATCAGCAAAAAAAATAAAATGGCAGATAGTTCTAAATTATGAGCCTTTCAATTTGGATTTGTGATTTGTGAATATGCGAATACATTACGAGTAATCATTAATTATACGCGTTATAAATTTGGATGTGCGAGTCGTAAACTATGCAAAAAAAAATCGCATGATTAATCATAAATATGTGACTTTCGATTTGGATATGTGATATCTAAATCTGCGATACTTTCATGCATATGTTAAATTATACAGTGGATTCAGATATGCATTATAAAATATATTCAAACATAATTCGCATATTTATTAACTATGCCTTGGATTTGGACATGCGAGTCGTGAACGATGCGAACTTGTTTCGCATAATCTTAAATATGCGGCAATCACTTTGGATATACGATATTCGTATATGCGAAATAATTTTCGCAAAATTTTGAATTGGATAATAATAAATGATGCGATTCGTGAATATGCGAATAAGTTACGCATAGTCGTCAAGTATACGGCGGGGGGTTTTTCTTTTAATGGCGTTATACATTTGGATATGCGAGTTGAAAACTATGCCAAAACATATGCAGCTGTCAATTTGAATATGTGGTAACTATTATATTCAAAATTATTTTCGCATAATTTCGATTTGAATAATCATAAGTTATGCGATCCTAGAATATGCGAACATATTACGCATAATTATTAAATATACGACGTTATAGATTTGGAAATGCGTATTGAAAACTATGCAAAAATATTTTGTATAATTTCAAAATACGCGGCGATTAATATATACATGCGATAAATTAATATGCGAAACTTTATCGCATATGGAAAATTGTGCTGCGTATATGGATATGCGATTAAATAAAATAAACAAGTGTTTCGCATACTTGTTAACTATGATGTGTGTTTGAATATGTAAGTCGTAAAATATGGGAAAAAAATATCGCATAATGATGAATATGTGGTTATCATTTTGATATGCGATTACTGTATATCGCGAAATAATTTCCAATAGCAAGAATTATGCCGTGAATTTGGACATACGATAAAAATAAATATGTGAATGTTTTTCGTATAATTATTAACTATACGTCCTATTTGATTATACGTTGGTTTATATACTACAAAATCTCCCACAATGTTAGTTATGCAGTTCATTTGGATATGCGATTGTCATATCGCATATAATGTCGGTGAAAACAAATTTTTTTATGAGACACTGTGTAAAAGAAAATGCACGTAACTACTGGAATAAATGAAATCCATCTAAATTTGGTTATACAATTGTATGATTGTTAAATCTAACCATAGAACTTCATTATTAGAGCTTTATCTAATTTCCCAACAACAATGCTACTCAATAATTCATGTGGGGTAAAATTTTCTATTTCTATCATCATGTTCCAATTAAATTAAATTAACACGTATCATTCATTCAATTGAATAAAAACAAAGACACTCATAAGGTCAATTTTCCACTAAACAAATAGAGCACAACAAACTTCAATTATCTTCTTCCTGTACTTCCTTAGTTTGTACAAGTTTTTGTCGGCTTTCTTGCAAGACTTGAACACAACTCATGAACCAAATGAATTGACCACACATTAATCTTTAACTCTTTTGTGCAATTACACACATAATTGCTCCTTTTATTCAGGTTGCATTGCATGACAAAAGGCACCACACAAAGCAAAAGGGCCCCTAATTAAAACTCATCTCTTTATGTCCTTCATTTTCTCATATCTATCTCATTTTTTAATTTATCTTTTTTTTTTTTTTTTTTTTTTTCTCTATTCATTTCCTTTTCACATACAATGAATCAAGCAACTTGGTATGGTGGGCTTCCAAAATAGTGACTTGGGATTAGGGCTGCAAACGAGCCGAGCCGAGTCGAGCATTGGCCTTATCGAGCGGATTGAATTTTTTTTTTAAGGTGCTCGAGCTCGAGCTCGAGCTCGTCGAGCTCGATTTTTGGTGCTCGAGCTCGACTCGATCAAAACATACAAGAGCTCGAGCTCGACTCGAGCTCGACTCGAATTCATAATGCTCGAGCTGGGCTCGAGTTCGGCTCGAATTTTTTCAAGAAATTTTGTAAAATAACCATTAATTACATATATATACAAGGGTATTTTAGTAATTTCACATATCTCGATCTGCTTCGCGAGCCGCTCGACAATGCAATATATGGGCTCGAGCTCGACTCGAGTTCGTGCTCGAGCCGCTCGAGCTCTACTCGAGATCGGTCAAACTCGAGCTCGAGTCGAGCTTTGACTCGAGCGCTCGCGAGCGGCTCGCGAGCTGCTCGACTCGTTTGCAGCCCTACTTGGGATGACTTAAGTTATGACTTGAGATGACTTAAGTTAGGCAGAACCTGCTTTCGCACAAATTTTGGACGGCCCGGCGGGTTAACCCAGGACCTGGTCGATCTGGAGCCGGAACCGGTCCGAGTGGGCTATTTGGACCGGGCAACAAAGGACTCGGACAAAACTCAGTCAAAACTAGCTAATCCGACCTTGACCAGGTCAACCCAAGGCATTGACCCGACGAGAATATATATTATTAACACTTTAATACAAATTTTATATACAAAACATTTAATTTTGTTACTTTTATGTATATTTATATGACAATACTCTATATATAATTTTTAAAAAATTTAAAATTAATTATCCGGTTCAACAATTGACCTGGTGACCCGACTATATATGAGAAAAAGAACTGTTTCGGACAGCATGTGATTAAAGTAAATGAGAAAAATGTTGCCGGAGACAAATAGTGGCCACTGATTTATACATTGAACTTTACAGTGATAGTGAAAGGATAATAATATATATCTTTTTATTTGAAAAGGCTGATGTAATGTAATATCTGAAGCATTTAATTTTTATTGTACATAAAGTTAGATGGGTACATAACATCCATATAGAAACAAAAATATAGAAAAAGTAAAAAAAAAAAAAAAAAAATGAATGGAAATTAAGTTTCATGCCCTGTCACTGTTTTGAATCTCTCCCTCTCTGTAGCCCATCACTATCGTGGGCTTTGAGCAACACCACTGCCTTAACAATTCTGGGCCTTTACACTTATGTTGGGCTTCATAACTACAGTATGAAATTCATAGATAATCAAACTTTTATTTTTTGTTTATATGACAGCTAAGGTAATGTACACAGTATTCTTTGTTGCATTCAAAATTACATGATTTCAGAGAGATTCCACCTAAAAGTTAAATCTTGTCAAACGGTAAATTTCACCCTACCATCCAACAAACGAGTTTGAGCCATTGGATTAACACACACTTGCACGAGTATGTGCATGTGATCTGACGGTTGAGATCCAAATGTAGGCAGTCTACATACAGGTAGATACAAAACCGAACACTTTATATACTCGATAATAGCTTGGTGCGAGTATAAGAGGCTAAAGCTAAAAGCCAATTCAAGTGTTCGTTGTTTATTAGATAGAAATTAAATTATAAACGCCCGAAAATATAACTGAATTCAAAAAATAAAAATGTGATGGGTCAAATATTAATAAGATTATAGTTTATTATAAAAGTTGCTATTTAGTTTTTATTGTAAAGTTGTTGTCCTATAAACAACAACTATAGGTTCTTGTAATTTTACTTTCATACCCTTGTGTAACCCTAAGTATAAATAGGGTTCATCCTCTGTATTCAAGACACTTTTCCACATTTTTCCTTTTCAATACAAGTTAAGCTTTCCTTTTCTCTCTCTCGTGTTCTTCTGTAAATTCATACAGAATCCTTAGTTTCAATTCTAATATGGTATCATTCGCCAACGATCTTGTGTTTTTCGCTTCCGCATCTCTGTTCTATTGATCGATCTTATCTCCACCTCTGAGATTCTATCGGTTTCCTTTGATTTTGTTCGATTTTTAGGGTTTTTGCCCTCTGATATTCGTTTTCTGATCTCCATCTCTGAGATCTGCTTATTTCGATCGCGATCTATCGTTTCTATCCTAGATCTGTTGATTATCGACATGCCTGTGAATCCGACCGACGATCCTGCATCACCGTACTTCCTACATGCGAGCGACAATCCAGGCGCCATCATCATCGCCGACCTGTTCAACGGCGAGAACTATGTTTCCTGGTCGCGAGCGGTTCTAATGGCACTCAGTGTCAAAAACAAAGGAGGTTTCGTCGACGGTACTCTGATCTCTCCATCTCCTACTAGTAATCCTGATCTGTATGTATCCTGGTTTAGGGCAAACAATTTGGTATTGTCTTGGCTTCTCAATTCTGTTTCTAAAGACATACGACAGTCCTTGTTGTTTTTCAACACTGCAAAAGATGTTTGGGATGAACTTAAAAATAGATATGCAGTCAGTACAGGCCAGTCAGTACAGGCCCTAGAGTGTTTCAACTGGAAAAATCATTAAGTACTATAGATCAGGGTTCTCTGTCTGTCACACAGTATTACAACAATTTTAAGGGTCTTTGGGATGAATACATTACATATCGTCCCATATTTCGTTGTCATTGTGGTGCTTTCACTTCTTGTACATGTAACATTTTTGATTCCATGGCTGAGTCTCAACAGCATGATTGTGTAATGAAGTTTTTGATTGGGCTTAATGATTCATATGCTTCTCTCAGAAGCCATTTTCTATTGTCCTCACCCTTACCCAATCTCACAAAAATATACTCCCTATTACTTCAAGAAGAATCCCAAAGATCCTTACACAACACCACATCAACTGTTGATCCCATGGCTATGTTGGCTAAAACAGCTCCTTCCAACCAAAAATATCCAGAACCCCCATTGCAAACAAGAAGGTCCACCAGACATACAAAAACTCCTGCTTACTTAGATATATATCAACACTCCCTATCCTCTGCAACCTCCTCCAACAGCACTTCTGGTACATCACAATATCCAATATCATCTTATCTGTCCACTAATTACCTCTCTGCATCTCATTCATGCTACACTGCATCTATATCTCTAATCTCAGAACCTAAGTCATATTCTGAGGCTGCTAAAGATCCTCAATGGCAATTGGCAATGAGTAAAGAAATAGATGCACTAGAAAGCACTAACACATGGTCTTTGGTTCCTTTACCCAAAGACAAACATTGCATAGGTTGCAAGTGGGTTTTTAAAGTAAAGTATAAATCTGATGGCACCCTAGAAAGATATAAAGCTAGATTGGTTGCCAAAGGTTATACACAAGAAGAGGGGATAGATTATTTTGAAACCTTTTCCCCTGTTGCAAAGATAACCACTGTTAGATTCTTAGTTGCATTAGCATCCATTAAACATTGGCATATACATCAACTTGATGTAAATAATGCATTTCTTCATGGAGATTTAGATGAGGAGGTATATATGAAACCTCCTCCTGGATACTCCAAACACAATGGCAACATGGTTTGCAAATTAAATAAAAGTTTATATGGCTTAAAGCAAGCCTCTAGACAATGGTTTTCTAAACTGACCAAATGTCTCATTGATTTTGGATTCACTCAGTCAGTAGCTGATTGCTCATTATTCATTATGCATACTTCATCATTCTTCATTGCATTATTAGTCTATGTGGATGATATTATCATCACAGGTGACTGCCTTACACAAATTTCTGCCATTAAAAATCATTTAGACAAATGTTTTACAATCAAAGACTTGGGTGTTTTAAAATACATTCTTGGTTTAGAATTTGCTCATTCTGAAAAAGGCATTAATATGTGTCAAAGGAAATATGCCTTAGACATATTAACTGATACTGGTTTTTTGGGCTGCAAGCCTTCAAACACCCCTATGGATCCTACATTGAAACTTTCTGCATCCACAGAAACTGATACTTTAACTGATCCAACATCATATAGGAGACTAGTAGGTAGACTTCTATATCTCACTATTTCAAGGCCTGACATTGCATATAGTGTTCAAACTTTGAGTCAATTCTTATCCAAACCTTCCATACATCATCTCAATGCTGCTCACAGGGTACTTAGATACCTCAAAGGTACAGTTGGTAAGGGAATTCTTTTTAATAGCTCTTCTGATTTGTCCTTATCTGCTTATTGTGACAGTGATTGGGCCTCTTGTCTTTCAACCAGAAAAAGTATCACTGGTTTTTCAATTTTTTTGGGAAAATCTCTTATTTCTTGGAAATCTAAAAAGCAAAACACCATAAGCAGATCATCAGCAGAGGCTGAATACAGAGCCATTGCATCCACTACTTGTGAAATCCAATGGTTGCTGTACTTATTTGATGATTTCAAAATTCCTCACACTTCACCTGTGCTTTTATACTCTGACAGCAAGTCTGCTATTGCTATTGCAACTAACCCAGTGTTCCATGAGAGAACAAAACATATACAAATTGACTGCCATCTTATTAGGGAAAAAGTTGCTCAAGGTCTAATCAAACTTCAGCACATTGACACCAAGGAGCAGATATCAGATGTTTTGACCAAGGCATTACCAGGCCCCAGCTTCTCTTATTTGATTTCCAAGCTTAATATGCATAATATACATGTTAAGCTTGCGGGGGGGTAATAAGATTATAGTTTATTATAAAAGTTGCTATTTAGTTTTTATTGTAAAGTTGTTGTCCTATAAACAACAACTATAGGTTCTTGTAATTTTACTTTCATACCCTTGTGTAACCCTAAGTATAAATAGGGTTCACCCTCTGTACTCAAGACACTTTTCCACATTTTTCCTTTTCAATACAAGTTAAGCTTTCCTTTTCTCTCTCTCGTGTTCTTCTGTAAACTCATACAGAATCCTTAGTTTCAATTCTAATATGCTTCCCCGCTGAGATTCTTCATCTCGGCTATTGAAGCAAGCTATGGCTACGAGAACTTGTCGATTCCCGGACCATTGGTTCAGTTCTTCAAAAACTTGTCTTGTTTTCGTCCTTTTGAGACTGACTTGTATGGAATTGTGACTCCTTATGTCCTTCTGGCCCCCGAATGGTCCCACGAAAGTGGCTACGTTCTTGTTGAGCCCCTGTGCACACTTGTGCCACATATCCCTGCTTTGATCTCGCGCCTAAGAACCATTTGTGCTGTTGCTGTTCGTGACAACATGAATGACACTCTGTTTGCCTCTGATGTCAATGGTCCCAGCCATGCTGCCACTCTCTTTGGCAGAAATTTAACTAACAACGACAATGATCAGCAGATCATGCACTCTCCTGGCATGAATCTTGCGTTGCCTGGCTCTCTGAGGCTTTGGCAAAATGCTGCTAGTCGCCTTGAGTTTAATGGGGTTCCTGTGACTCTTGAGCCCGACACTGTGGTCGGAAATAGTTGGGCGTATTTTCTTCAACTGAACAGCTTTTCTAACTGGTTCGGCCCCTTCACCGCCATTATGTCTAAGTATAGCCAGTTTTGGAAGGGTAGTTCCACCATTGCTGAATGCTCCCCCAGTGGTTCCGCCTCTGGTGGTGTGAAAATGTCGATCGTCCACAGGTCGAATCTCACCGCCACTCCTCACTGGAATCCCCAAACTGGAGAGCACAATGACAACTCTCATGGGAACGCCAACCAAATTGGTCATTACACCCTTTACACTAATCCGAATCTAATCCTGGATGCCACCTGTACTATTCCAGACCTGCCACACTCCATGTGGTACGCTGCTATCACCTATGCCTTCAACGTTGTTGTTCCCGGTGAAGACATACCTGGACACAGGACTTGCCCCTTCTGGCAGATCCGACCAGACGTTATCGGCCGCACTGATGTCAGCCCACTGCAAGGAACCCTTGCCTCAATTTTTCGAGACTACCATTGTGACTCACGTCAAGACCCGCTGCATTATTTAAGCTAGCCGCCCTTCAACCGGCTCTCATCAGCTAATGGATTTTGTGGAGTAGATGCCGTCAGTTCCTCCACGATTTTGCGGTCTTTAATTGTTTTGTTATGTGCTTTTAATTTTTGTTGAATTTCAATCAAAATGTAATCTTAAGTATTTAATGAAAATTAACGGAAAAAAAAAAGATAGTATTACAGTACGTTAACAGCTATCGCGATGTTTCCATCTTCTCTCAGACTCATTTTTCCTGTCAGATAAGTGTCTACAGACAATTGTAGCTACAAGTAATGGCGGCACAAGTTACAAAAGAAAAAACCGACATTATATTGCTCATATAGAGTCGAAAGGCCAGCCTACCTTTTCTCGAATGTGGGCTGCGCAGATAATTTCACCACGCCACCCGCTAGTACCGTCTTACTACTTTTGGCAGCTTTTCTTGAACTCTTAGGAGTCCAGTCTTCTTGCTCTTTAATCTTTTGCAGCTGCTTTAAATGCAAATCTTCCAAAGACTTTGTATTAGCCGAAGCTGACGAACTCGGTTCAACCTTTTGTATTGGCTGTGGAAGTGGATTTATTGTTGGCAGGTAGAGATAGAATGTTCGGTTTTGCGCTGATGTTCACCCATTTATTCTCGACCCAGTCTTTGGAAAACCGGATGTCTTTCCTCTCCATGGTCAAGAACTTGTTCTTCCCTGCCATGAAATGATAGTTTAGATCAAATCATCGACCCAAGTTTGAGTATATACCAAAATCATTTTATGCTATCTGTTTGGGGCATTGCTTAGGTTAGAGCTTTACCAGGTAAGTAAACTTGAAGTTTACAGTTTAAAGACGTGTCGTATAGAGTTACAACACCTCCCCACCAGCCATCGCACCACCATGCATCGACAGTTATCCCAACGTCAAACTTAATTCCCGAAGAATCCTAATCGGGCCATGGCCTCACAGTTAGACGGCCCAACATCTCATGCCCAAGTTATCAGGATTAGCCACCCTCACTGCAGGCACCCATTCCTACAACACAAAACCTGGACAATTAGTGTCTGAAAATATAATGCATCATTTAATCGAACCTCGAGTTGATATACAAAATTAAATTAAATTCTAAAACCTCGAGCTTCCCTGGTCCATCTACGTCAATCATGTCATAGTATTGAACCTTTAGGCGTTCTTCTGATGAGTGCATAATATTGCACCTAAACCAGCAACCTCTCATGCCGCTATCCTGAGAAAGTAATTCGATATTTTCAGGGCTATTTGGCAATGCTCGACTTTTCGAGAAGCCCTCCCCTGTTTGCTTTCCTTTATGGTCTTTCAAGGCCGAGAGAATGGGTTGTGACGAGTAGCATCGTAGCTTTGCTAGACCAAAGGCACTAACTCTGCCATCCTTAAATTCTCTACAGCACACGAAACATCTAAACGATATTGTCTGAGGGAGCAAGTCGGCACATTGTTCGAAATGGGCAGGGCATTTTCACGCCTATCTCCCTCTCCACGGATGTTACTATAAAAACTTCCCGAGACAATGGGTTTAGGTTCGGAGTTAAACCCTCAATCTCCTCACGGAAAGCAAAAGGTCGTAGTTTAACCATTTTCTCACCTTGGCACCTTGCATGTCCTCGTAGTTTAACCATTTTAAAACGTTTTTATGATTTACCACTTTTCATTCAAGATGTATAAATAACTAAAACATAAATAAATAATGCAACAAATATATATATACGGAAATGCTACGGTCCTGTTACGAAACTATTCCGTCGAGATTTGTAACCGTTAGATCATCATGTAACCGTCAGAGATAGTTGATCTAACGGTTACAAATCTCGACGAAATAGTCTCATAACGGGACCGTAGGAGATTCTTAATAATAAATAATATCCACCCACGTTTTAGCTTCGGATAAGGCAAGAAACACACAAGATTCTCACTACCACCACCCATCTATCCACTCTCAAAAACCCAAGAAATATCCATGTTCTCATCTCAAATTATCAACAAAACATGAACACATTCAAACTCCTGCTCTCAAATCCCAGCAGCTTAGCCCCAATAAACAGACCAATAATCCCAATCAGAGCTAAATCTCCCTCCCTCGCTCGATCCAACACTAACACAACAAAAACAAACCGTTCGGACAAATCCCTCTTCATTTCGAAAAAATTCTTGACCGGCGATGTGCAGCTGCCTCATGTATCGAGCTCAGACAAGCACTCGAAAATGGTGGTACTCGGGGCGATGTCTTTCGGGCTCGCGCTTCTCTTGATGGGCTTCGACGGCCACGAGGCTATGGCTTTGGGCCCACGAGGCCCGTTGGTGGAGGAATTTTGGGACAATATGAGGAGATATGCTCTGTATGCTCTTACGGTGAGCACAGGAGCTATCTACACTCTTTTACAGCCGTTGGTGGAGCTTTTGAAGAACCCAATCTCTGCTGTTCTTATCTTGGTGATTATTGGAGGTGCCATTTTCATTGTGTCTCAAGTTGTGACTGCTATGGTTGGTCTCTCTGATTTTTCTTATGATTATGGTTATTAGATTCTAATTGATGTTTCGTTAAATATTTGTTTGGATGTTTTGGAATGATGATTATATGCTTGAGGCAGATATGTGAGAATAATATTAATTATTTTTTTGTTAAAGAGAAATGCGACGGTCCCGTTATGGAACCATCCCGTCGAGAGTTTTAGCCGTTGGATGAAATGTAGTTAGTATAAGATAGATGATTTAACAGTTAAAACACCCGACGAGATGGTTCCGTAACGGGAGTATAGGATTTTCGTATGTTAGATTGCATAATGGGTTATTCTATATACTTTCATACTCGAATGACATGTAGGAAAGTATTGTGTAATTAAAATTATGATGATGTTGTATAGCATAAATATGAATTTATTTGCAAGAAAATATAGTTGTCTAACGATGGTATTTGCGATTAGTTACGATAAATAACAATGCAGCTAGCAAAAATGTGCATGTAAATACTTTTTGGTAAATGCGTTGGAAATCGGAAGATCGCGATATCTTTTGAACGTAGCAAATCGTCGTAATATTGTGCAGAGTTTCAGCAAGCAAACGATAACTCAACAAATAGATCTCCCTTTTCATTCAATGCATGGAATCCATTAGTTTTAAGCTAATATACGAGCAGTTTGTGACCATCGGATGGGTTTATTGCCGATGAGAAAATAACAACTATAGCTACTACGTACTTTCGATTATTGTAGCGCAATATCGATCATGCAAAATATAAACTAATGGTTCATGGCGATTAACAGCCTCAACAAACAGATGATAATTATGAATCTGTTTGCGTCTCGTAAGTTTACATAAAACTTTGGAAAAACAGCACACCAATGAAGCACCTTACCGGCCATAACTAGAGTACATATATGATCATATCCCCCTACTTTATTTCTACTTTATTTGATTTTGTACTTTACAAGTCTTCCTGTCAAAAAAAAAAGTTCAAAAGACACTGTAAAAGACTAAAACCGGACGAGGCTATTCTTGTGGATTATAGGACACAAATTGCGCACTACTTCAGGAAGCCCGACTGTCACCATCTCCTTAGTATCAAGATTATATGGAAAAATCGACGGCTCATTCGCATCACCAAAAGCAAGCACCAAAACATCGGGATACCTTAACCAGGCAAGTGGGACAATCAGCCACTCAAGTTGATCAAACTGCTCAAACGTGCTCTTGTGAGCCCCGAAAGTGATTCTCCTCAACTTTCTCCATTCTCCCGTTTTCGGCTTCATTTCCCATGCATCCCACGAATACTCCCCACACTGAACCAAAAAGGACAGATATTCCCCTGCCGACAGAAATACCGTTGGCTGTGCATCGACTTCATTAATAGGCAGAGGAGTCTCTTTAATAGTCTCCTTCTCTATATCCATAGTCAAAACTCTGTCATTGTCGAGCGCGATCCAGTGGATAAATCCCCCTTCGATAGTCAACGGCTCGCCTTCAAATGCTTTCTTATCCGCAATAGACAAGTGCGCAGTAGATACACTTCTCCACGAGCCGTTCACGGCTCCAACAGTAAATATATAGCAGCACTCGGCTTCGGTTGTCGAGTCCTCTGACTCGGGAGGTAACGCTACAGCCACCTTGTACAATTTCGAAACCGGTGCATACGCAACACCGTACCTCGTAAATTTGTTTATCCCATGAAGCGGAGGGATGACAAGGTTTTGCCTTGTCAAGGGATTCAGAATACTAAGTGTGATAGTATTAGTACCCTCACCATCTAAAACCAAAGATTTCAACAAAAGACCATCAAAACCGATTCGGAGGTGAGATGGGAATGGTTTTCTCATCACAGATGTCTCGACTTTGTAACTGTTGTGTTCGGACATAGACATTGTGAAGCTGTCGTCGAATACGAGCATGCGCACGTCATTTGTGCGTTCGAGGTGTGCGCGTATGAAGAAAGTTGTACGGACCATATGGTACCACTTGCGGCACACGGGTCTTGCCGAGTCGTAAACATCTTCGGCCGGTAGTTTCACAAGGATTTGGTGCAAGATTTCGTCGGGAAGAGATTCTATGTCAGTTACCTGCCTCGGATATATATATATATATTTTTCATCAGCTTTATTTTCCCTATTTGAAGTCAAATTTCAATTAGAAGCATTTTCAATGGATTGTCAAAATGAAATTCAAAGTCAATTCTAAAGTGGTATATGATAATATGATTATCTAATAATACATTTTTAATATATTTCCTTACTTTTCTATTGAATGATATTTCAAAAAATATTTATGACATTGAATATTGTAGATTATGCCTTTAACAAATGAATATGGCTTTATAATGGTTAGGTGCATAAAAAATATGTGGTTAAGATAGGTCTGTGTTTGAAATAGCTCAATTTTGTTCGGTACGAGGGGCGTTATAGTGCATTTTTACCAAAAACACGATGTAGCGTATATAATTTCGCGCATTTTATAAAAGCGCACGTAATTTACGTTGTATTATGCGCTATTTACGCAATTTGCGCTATTTCTCATGCTATTTGGGCAAATCTTTATTTATAATAAAATACAAAAAAAAAAAAAAAAAAACTTGAGGCATAAAATTGAGTAATTTCTCCCATGACGAATTTGAGGGATTATAAAATCATGTTTCGTATGTCTCTTCAAAAAAAAAATTATTTGAAAAATTGATATCAATATAGCTGAGATTAGTGTTGTTAAATTAAACGAGCCTGGCTCGACTCGGCTCGAGCTCAGCTCGTTAAGACTGGAGTTCGGCTCGAGTTCGAAGGCTTAACGAGCTGAGCTCATTTAAAGCTCATTTGGCTAATGAGCCGAGCTCGGCTCTGCTCGATAAGGCTCGTTAAGGCTCAAAAATTGAATTTTTATATAATTTTTTATAGTTCGGCTCGTTAAGGCTCGAGATCGGCTCGAGCTCGAGGCCTTAACGAGCTGAGCTCGAGCTTGATTACAGGCTCGTTTACTTAACGAGCCTAGCCGAGCTCAGCTTGTTAAGGGCTCGAGCTCGGCTCGACTCGTTTACAGCTCTAGCTGAGATTGACCTGTTGGGCTATTAGAATCATGAGATGATTATGTTTCTTAAGCTCAAAAGTAAAATGAGAAGAACACTTCATTTTTTTTTTCTCTAAATGATGAGGAGATGCAAAAATTTGGTGAAATTTTAATAATAATTTTTTGTAGTTAAAATATACATAACTTTGATAGAAATTACGATGATAGCCAAATTCAATTGGATAACAACGATCATTTGAAGATTTGAGTCTTTACTTTAAACTTTAAGACTTTGGTTGTTTGAAAAATTAATATTTAAATGTTATTTTTTAGATTTAATGTCCAAGTTAATTTATGGTATAAGGCCATTTTAATTATTTATTCGCTTATATGGTTATATACATTATTATTTTTGGCATTAAAAGTAAATTGCTCTTATGCAATGCGCTACGCTATTTACGCAACGCAATACCAAGACCAAAACGCAACGCATTGCGCGATGCTCGTTTTAAAACACTGAGATAGACCAATGCATTTAAAACACTTAATGCGTAATGCATAGTATATCAAATCAATTGGTGGAAGGAGGAGTAGCCTACTAGGCTTATAAACTATACTAATTTACCATATCATTTCAACGTGGTACGACTCACAAATGATATTCCAACAACGATTTTAGAGGGTTTTAAAAGCTGAAACATAAATCTGTTAAGAAAAGGTTGGTATGGAGGACCGGAAGATAAGGGATAGAAACTAGTTCAATTTTCAAAGTTACCTCACAAAAGGGTTACAAAAGGCCTCTATTTGCTATTAAGGAGACAGGCCGGTGGACCAGGCCCGTAAAGGAATATTTCTTGGACCATCCACAAAGGTCATTTGGGCCACAAAAAATAACACTGCGTAAAATCTATAATGTTGATGAATCTTATTTAGTTGGTAAAAATCATTAATATTGAAACATCATTTGCATTAAATTGCTTTTACTAATGGTAATTTATTGGTAATGTTGTTAGATGTCATTGGCATGTAACTGAGATTCAGTCTCTACAAATATAAGCAAGTCAATTTGGACTCAATGCAATTGATAACATTTAAAGTAATGGATTTAGACTATTCTCCTTGCATTTAATTTGATTATTTCATCTATATATATATAATTGCTGGCATATAGCATTTAATAAAACATTTAATAAAACCTCCATTCATTTTCCCGCTCATTTTTTTAATTAATGTAGAACCGTTACATTTTACATTAATAAAGTGTAATAATAATTTGAATATAATTTATTCACTACTAACACTAATTGATTACAACTTTACATTAAATAGTATGTAGAAGTTACATACTTATAAAAAATTGTATTGCAATTTTTTTCTTTAAAATACTTTTTTTTCTAAAATGAAATATTTTTGTTCTTTTTAAGCGATTGTTATCTAATATTAATTAACTGGCATGAGTGTCATAATTAAACACCTTAAAACCACATAAACAAATGCTATAACAATAATAAAAATAATTGTAATACTTTTCTAACTAATTAATTGTATGGACCCTTTAAATTACTAAATTATATTAGCCATTAAAATTTATGACATCAATTTAAAGAATCATACGTAAGTTAAATAAATTATTACACATTGGCATGTAGTCAAAATT
>CACSLK010016728.1:4504317-4518899 GCA_902706635.1 Striga hermonthica
TTTGTTATACTTTCCAGTAATGTGATCGTTGGGTTTTGAATTGCAAGAACAATGAACATTGGGAAATATATGTAATACGACCCTAAACAAAGAAAAGGCAAATTTTACCAATAGGGTTGGCTAAAGTGGTAAGCAGCTTGATGTCGCTTAAGCAAAGTCTTGGGTTCGAGTTCTTGTGGATGCAGAAAACTCTTGTTGGGAGACTCACCCACCACTGCTAGGTATGCGACCTGAGTCAACCAACGGATTAGTCGGGGCATAGCTTCAAATGCCGTGGCTGACTACAAAAAAAAAAAGGATGCCGTGACTGGCTACCAAAAAAAAAAAATACAAATTTTTAATTAAATTATTTGATTTGGTTTGGTAGTGGCCGGTCGTCCCGATCCCAACCCAACCCACAACTAGCCCGTAAGTTACATGTTCCAAGAACCGGCATCATAGCTTTACGGTCATTTTTGGGTCCATTTTTTTTTTTAGTCTTGGCGATCCGGAACTGGCCAAGACAGGGCCGGTTGGACGGACCGACCCTTGGTTTTTGGCTGGCCGGTAAGGGTCACCCATGGGAAGCGGGCGACCCCACCGGGCCAGTTAACTCGCCATGTCTAGTGCAAATTATTATGGGGCAGAAAGTTTAGTGGTACAGTTGAAATGCAACTTCCAAAAAAGGTGATTGTGAAGTTTCTAGTGTTTGCTGTAAAATTCGGGGCCTCGTGCGTCAAAATACGGCAAGGCCTGGAATAAATTCGTTTTACTTTTTAATCATTCACTAGTATGGTACCCGTGCGCAGCACGGCGGACGCAGCACGGTGGGGTTATTTCCTTAAACCTTTTTTTTAACTTTATTTTAAATATTTTTTTTATAAATTAATAATTTGATTACAATAGAAAGAGGATAGAGGAATACAAAATATAAACAAAAATCATATATTATTAAACACTTCTTTATACACAACATTATTGGTTTGATTTTCTTTCATACCTTCTTCTCCACAAATTAAAATTTTCAGACCCTTTTTTTAGTAACACGGGAAACAACGACATAAAACTGGTCATGACTAAAAACTGGTTTCTTCAAGAATAAGCCAACATGCGATAATGATTGACCTTGACTCTTGTTTATAGTCATTGCGTACGAAACCATAATGGGGAAGGGCCTTCTTTGAAATTTTAATGGTACTCTAACATTAGAAGGAGTTATTGTCATCCGAGGTATCAAAACTTTATCACCTGCATGATCGCCAGTAAGAATTTTACACTCGAGAACATGATTGGAGAGTTTAGTCACAA
The DNA here is from genome assembly GCA_902706635.1 of Striga hermonthica. Lineage (NCBI taxonomy): Eukaryota > Viridiplantae > Streptophyta > Magnoliopsida > Lamiales > Orobanchaceae > Striga > Striga hermonthica. Next base: position 4,505,605 of record CACSLK010016728.1, read on the forward strand.
CCAATCGTGTACCATTGCAGAGTCCCATTGAGTGATCCATATTCCGCAACAACATAACTGGAGTTCCGACCTTCAAACTCAATTCATGGTTCGGCGTTCCAGAACACTTGATAGTGTTCAAGAACTCAGGAGTATGGAGTTGTGCCACAAAGTCAGTATTGGAGTCGGATTTACACGTACTGTTTGAACTTAAATACGTGCGTCCCTCAGTCAAATTTAACGACGACATGTATTCATTAATAGATTCTACGATATCGAGTGTTGGCGCAAGTATAGCTCTATCCTTCAAGTAACTTGGATCGTCGGTTGCATTCTTGAACATCAGAAACGTGCTTTCAACAATTTTTGAAATTGAATCATCGGATGACTCTAGTAATAGATCATTTGGTATGTCTATTGGAGAACATCCATCATTTTTACCCCTCAATGTTCCATCTCCAATGCTCGCTATCCAATAAGCAAAAGCGGCAAACTCGTCATGTTCATTCGAATCTTCAATGCTCTGAAGACGCATATTCTTTGTAAGCCTAAGCACAGTACATTCTCCCTAAATGCTAGAATAGTTAATAGCAGCATTAACAATCTCTTGACGACTACCCTTTGGAACTACCGGAAGGATTTGTAGAAAGTCTCCACCAAACACAACAGTCTTGCCTCCGAATGGTTTATGATGATTTGTCGGGTCGAGGGCTCCCATTACTGTTTAAAAGATGCTTGAACAACTTCAAAACAATGTTTATGCATCATTGGGACCTCATCCCATATGATCAATGAAGAGCGAAAAAGCAACTCAGCAAGGGGGCTAGCCTGATTGATCTCACACGATGAATTTTCATGCAAAAAAAATAGGAATGCCAACTCGAGAATATTGTGCAGTTCGTCCGCCCGGCAATAGGAAAGATGTTATTCCACTTGATGCAACACAAAGCACAATTCGACCGTGCAATCTTAGCCAAGCAGCTAAAGACCTCCACAAGTATGTCTTTCCAGTTCCACCATAACAATACATAACAAACACGCCGCCCCTGCCGGAATGAAAATATGTCATTATTTTGGAATAAACACCCTTCTGTTTATCGGTCATATGTGTCAGCAATGCATCATGCTCAATAGCTAGAGCCTTACGGTCATAGTTAAGTTCATCCAAAACCAGACGGTTCGCACTTGAATAATACTACCCATATCTGGAAAAGGCATAGTAGAATAGTCCTTTATCCAAACCCAACCTAACTCAACCCAACATAATATTTATTTTATATTTATTTATATATTTATTAAATATTATCTACAATAATTTTTTTGTTATTGTTTTAGTTGTGATATGATAAAATAAAAGATATGACAAAATTGATAAGTTACGGTTAAGAAAAAAGAGTGAAAAGATAGAAATTGCAATTATGTTCCAAAATATATCAAGAGTGGTCTCTATTATAGAGAATGAAAAATAAATTTTTATTTATTTTTTCATATAAATTCATATCAATAATTTGAGTTACAATTATCTTATTATAGAAAAATTTTATAGACCAATAAGAACGGGACACTTGCCCCATTTCACTCACCTCATTTCTCTCTCCCTCCTTGTGGCTAGGTTGCCATCTAGGGTCACAATTTGACCTGAGTCGCGGATTTTGCTATTTTTTTATTATTTTTTAGTTGGTGACCTAATAAAGATAGTATAATATTTATTATATTTTTATTTATTTATTTAATAAATATTATCTACAATACATTGTTTTGTATTGTTTTATCTACAACCTAACCCAACATAATAATTTTAATTGTGTTCCAAAACATATCAAGAGTGGTCTCTATTTATAGAGTATGAAAAAATACGATTTTTGGTATTTTTTATTTTATTTTTTAAAATAAAATAATATCAATAATTTGAGTTATACTTATCTCATCATATAAAATTTATAGTGGACCAATGAAAATAGGACAAGTGTCTCATTCCTAATGTATGAAAGTTAGATAATATGGAATCTCCAAAAAATCTTCATGTAATCTTTTTATTTAGATTTTTTAATTTAATTATTTTTTCAAAATTTTCAAAATTGATTGGATGGCGCTCGAATTTTAATTTTTAGCCAAAAATCTTTCTCATTTTATTCACTTTGGGCGGGAATTGGCTTCTTTTTTTTGCTGATTTTTTTTCATCTTTTTTCAAATAAATATCATTCTTTCTTTATATATTAATAGATGACTTTACTGTAGTATTTATGAGATTTATATAAGATTTATTTTACCCTTATTTATAAAAATAAAATAAAATATACAAATTAAATGAGATTTGTGTATATATAGAATTCTTGTACCACAAAAATATGTTACCATAATAATAATGGTTTACCTTAAAAAATAATTTTAACAAAATTAATACAAACAAAATCCTTTTTTTCATGGATCTCCTTCCTAAGCAATAAATTTTTTTATTTTTTATTTTTTATTTTGTATTTAATATGTGTGTGATAATTATATTATGGAAAGTCATTAATTATTTTGGCGGGAAATTCTTACTAAAAATGAATTAAGTTAATCCTTATTATATATAGATAGATTCATTTTTATTATTTTTAAATCCACGCGTCAAACTTACAGGGCTCCGGAATCTATGTATTGAATTAAGGAAAACTAAATAATGCTCCCTTAAGGAGATAGAGAGATAAAAATTGCTGCATCGTTATTAACGATGAGAAAATTAGGGGTTCAGCGCCCCACCGCAACCACCGTCTCGCGGCCAACTGATGCCCGCTTGGAGCCACCTGACTTGCAGACCAACGAATTCCCCAAGCCCTATGAAGCTTATTCAGACAAATCGGCCCCTAATACGGCCTCAAAGAAGCGCCGCTCGATGGGCTTTAGTGACCGGCTAACGGAGGGCTTGAACCAGCCGAACAATGCTACTCAGCCCCGCCCTGGCTCTCCCAAAATGAGCTTTCGAGACTTACTAAGCAAGAACAGACCACATGTAAGGATTTCTCCCGATGCTGAGGGCAAGGATACCTTGGGTGACGGCATCACGGTTATAAGGGAAGGTAGATCGGGGAAAATCCTATTTTCCGACCCGTTTTGGGAATCCTTGTTGCAAGATTGGAAGTTTGCAGTGGTGGTGAGACTTGTAGGTCATTCGGTCTCCCCTCTGACGATGCATAACCGTTTGTCGGCAATGTGGCCCTCAATTCGCGGGAGCCCAATGATGGATTTGGAAAATGGCTACTACGTGGTGCGTTTCGACACCCAAGAAGAACATTTACGGGCATTAACAGACGGCCCATGGGTGATTGCAGATCATTATCTCCACGTCTAGCCATGGTCGGTTGATTTTGATGCCAGTGATCTTCGGATTCAGTCAGTTGTAGCTTGGATTCGGCTACCGGGGCTTTCCGTGCAATTTTATAATAACCAGGTCTTCCGCTCGATTGGTCAGATAGTTGGTAACGTAATGAAAATCGACTACCAAACTGCAGCTCGTATTTGGGGGAAATATGCTCGTTTGGCATGTCTTCTGGACCTTTCCCAACCACTCGTCTCGGACTTTGAAATTGGCGGTAGGGTCTAACGTGTGGAGTATGAAAGTTTGCCGGAAATCTGCTTCAAGTGTGGAAGATAAGGACATTCGGAGACAATGTGTCCAACTTCAGGTGAAACCAGCGATGAGCAGAGGAAGGGGCCCATAGAAAACGGCAGGTCGTCACAAGAGAAAGGGGGGCAGAGAAATCGGGCCATACTCACCCTACGGCTCAGACGGGACCGGGGCCATGGATGGTGGCCCAGAAACGGGCACGGAATTATATCCGGGCACCCAAACCGCAGCTGGAGACCTCTGTTAAAACTAGGGGGGGTGTTTCGGGTAATGGTTCGCGCTTCGACTCGCTACGTGTGGATGATGTCGGGGATAAAGACGACCAGATTGGGGGGAGTAGTAAAGGTGATTGGATCTTTGGTGCACAAGCAGTAACCAGGGAGAATGGCCTGGGACTGAAGGACTGGAAGTCCAAGGGTAGAGATAAAGGAAAAGCTAAGGTAACTCAGTGGTGTAGATGATTATGATTATTATTATTATTATTATTATTATTATTATTATTATTATTATTATTATTATTATTATTATTATTATTATTATTATTATTATTATTATTATTATTATTATAGGTATCTTAGAGAATAAGTTAGAAATCTAATATTATTATAAGAGATCTTGTCTTGTTGGACAAGTTAGGAATAGGGTTATGAGCCTTATTTAAAGGACTCCTCATCTATTGTTTTATTCAGTTGAATATTGAATGAAATAAGATATCGTGTTTTCTTTTGGGAGAGTATCCCGTGTTCTGGAGAGAGTATCTCCTTGTATCTTTTATCCTTCTCATTCGCACGCTTTCGCTACATCACTCAGGGGCTGGAAGCTGATGAAGGGACCTTGGAAGGCTCAACGAGACTTAGCGAGAAGCATGTTGTCAGACAAGGAGAGATTACGCCTTCGGAAGGGGAAAATGATAATAAGAGAGCAGGGGCCCAAACCCAGAGGGGCCAAGGATCCAATACAGAGGATTCAGTCATGATTCCTGCTCGTACCAACCTCGACTCCACTCGTCACCAAGCCGTTAAATTTGTCAGCCCCTCGTCACAAGAGCACGCAATGGTGGTCGACTCACAGCTGCCAGCCTGTACTCACACATCACTTCAGGAAGAGCCTCCTGATGCTAAGTATACGCATAACACGGAACATGTCCTGAATGGAGTGGACGACGATGAAACTATGGCTTTGGACTCCAGTAGTCCTAACTTTACCTGATGCCTAAGCATATCTCCCTCTTTATCGTCTCTATTATGAATTGTCTAGCTTGGAATGTGCAAGGGGCGGGCTCACGTAGATTTAAAGGAGCTTTCTCCACAATCATTAACCATCATCGTCCTGATATAGTGGCGCTTTTTGAACCTAAAATCAGTGGGGATAACGCAGACGCCTTTATCCGACAGTCTGGATTTTCTCGCTCATTTAGAGTGGAGGCCTCTGGGTTTTCTGGAGGTATATGGATCCTTTGGAAGGATGGAGTAGAGTGTCTATTTTGCAGTATCATAAGCAGTTTGTACATCTCCATGCTAGGATTGATGATAAAGAATCCTTGATCACTTTTGTTTATGCGGCACCGAACCCGCGGGGAAGACGAATTTTGTGGAGGTTGTTACATGATCTGGCTTCATTCATTCAGGGTCCCTGGCTCATTGGAGGGGACTTTAACTGTATTCTGAGGTCTAGTGAGTCCGCGGGTGGGGCGTCGAATGGTGGTAAAGCATGTAGCTCTTTCACTGAGTGGATCTTTGAGCACGCCATGCATGAGCTTAAGACCGACGGCACCAAATTCACATGGTGTCGACGGGACCTGTATAAGAAACTCGATAGATTTCTGTGTAATGATACGTGGCTTGACAAATTCCCAGAGGCCTTTGTGCTGCACGGCCCACGGATTCAGTCGGACCACAACCCCCTTCTTATTCGGTGTAACAACGGTCTGCGACAATCGCCAGAAATGAAGCCCTTCCGGTTCTTAGCCCCGTGGCTATTGCATGACGGCTTCCAGGATGTAGTGGCCAAGTGCTGGAAAAATGACAACAATTTCGTTGAGGCAGCCAAATCTTTCACTACTGCAGCCAAAGATTGGAACCATAGAGTGTTCGGTAACATTTTTCAAAGGAAGAAAACCATCATGGCCAGACTTTGTGGGATCCAACGCTCCAAACATTACCAAAGATCAAACTGGCTCTCCCAACTGGAGGTTAAGTTGAAGGCCGAGTTAGAAGAAATTCTTCTCCAGGAGGAAGTCCTTATGATACAAAAATCGAGACGCGACTGGGCACTTTTTGGCGACCGGAACACTTCCTTTTATCACCGACAAGTCAAAGCTCGGAGACATCACAATAAAATTATTGCCCTAAAGGATGACCACCATAATTTAATAACGGACCAAGAAGCATTGAAACAAATGGCCGGTACCTATTTCCGGTCCATATACACAGCTGATCCGAGGCCCCCCCTACCGGTGAACTCGCTTTCCTTTTTCCCACCCATAAGCCGGCCCTCCTTAAGTTTGTTGGGGAATGAAGTGTCTGATGATGAAGTGATGCGTGCCTTGAAGGAGATGGGGCCATTAAAAGCCCCCGGACCAGATGGGCTCAATGCTCTGTTTTTTAAAAGCCAATGGCCGAGAGTTGGACAGTCGATGTGCCGCCTTGTTAGGATGGTACTTAATGGAGGAGAAATGCCAATGGAAATTAACAAATCACTTATTGTCCTCATCCCCAAAATAGACCAGCCTGCAACTATCAAACAATTTCGCCCGATTAGTCTCCTAAATGTGGTGTATAAGCTTATGATGAAGGTGCTCACTAATCGGATGAAACCGCTGCTATCAGGTTTAATTGGTCAAGCCCAATCGAGCTTTATTCCGGGACGACAAATTCACGATAACATTACTGCCGCCCAAGAGCTGATACATTCAATGAGGATAAGTACTGGAGCTCTAGGATTCATGGTGGTGAAAATCTACTTAGAAAAAGCATATGATTTTTTACGGTGGGATTTCGTGGAGTCCACGCTTCACATAGCCGGCTTTCCGGCGACATTTGTGGATGCAGTCATGAAATGTATTACGTCAACATCAATGCAAATTTTGTGGAATGGAGAGCCGAGTGACGAATTTAGGCCGTCGAGGGGGGTCCGCCAAGGAGACCCTATTTCCCCGTACCTATTTGTTCTTTGCATTGAACGGCTAGCGCATGCTATCCAAAATGAAGTGAGTGGCGGTCGTTGGCGCCCTATTTCCGTGGGGAGAGGTTTATTGAAAATTCCGTACTTACTCTTTGCCGATGATTTACTGTTGTTTCTGGAGGCATCAACAGACCAAGTGTCGACATTAAAGGAGGTCCTTGCCAACTTTTGTGATAAGTCCGGCCTTAGGGTGAGCGAACCCAAAACCAATGTCTTCTTCTCCAGAAACGTCGATTTCAACATGCAACTCTCTCTCTCTCGCGGATGCTGGGATACACACGAGTGGAGGACTTATGCTTTTACTTGGGCGTTCCTATTATACATGGAAGGGTTACGAGCCACACATATGAGAGAATCATTGAGAAGGCGGACTCTCGGTTATCGGGATGGAAAGCGACATCCTTATCGATGGCGGGCCGTGTTGTGTTGTCACAAGCAGTCGTAAGCTCTCTTCCCTATTTTACCATGCAATCATCTTGGCTACCAAACTCCACTTGTGAGGAACTAGAAAAACGCTGCAGACGTTTCATTTGGGGGAGTACGGCTGGAAAACGAAAACTCAGCCTAATCAAATGGGATGAGCTGTGTACGGCAAAGGGACTTGGTGGTCTAGGCTTCAAAAGACAAAGGACCATGAACGAAGCTATGCTGATGAAGCTCGGTTGGAGCGTCTTAACTAATCGAAATGCACTTTGGGTCCAAGTTTGGAAGGCGAAATACGGGGCTAACCCTCTCGTCAACAATAAAAGAACAGTTTCAGTGGTCTTGAAAGCCGTACAGAAAGTCTGGAACCATGTAGTCGCTGGTGCCCGCTGGGCCGTATGTAATGGCAGAACAGCTCGTTTTTGGACTGATAAGTGGCTACGTTCGAATATCGTCTTACTCAATGTGGCGACGGGACCGGTTCCTTCTGAATTTCTCGACAAAATCGTGAGTTTCTTCTCCTCGGGCATGGGTTCTTGGCGATGGGACTTGTTTCAGCACCTCCTGCCGAAACCGTCTTGCTTCAAATCGCGACCGTCCCGACGCCGCAAGAGGAGTTGGGCAGCGATCGACTTTATTGGGGTCATTCGGATACAGGTAAGTTTACTACTAAGTCCGCATACAACCTGCTCTCTGGTTCCGTTTTCTCTAGTGGCAATCGATTGTGGCGAGTTATATGGAGGTGGGTTGGCCCTCAGAAAATAAGACATTTCTTATGGCTCCTTGCAAAAAATCGATTGTTGACTAACGTGGAACGTCAAAGACGACACTTAACGAATAATACGACCTGTGAGATATGTGGGCAAAATGAGGAATCGGGGCTGCATGTTGTACGTGACTGTCCACTTGCGAAGAAGATTTGGAGACGCCTGCTCCCAGGTAACGTTCATGCACATTTCTTTGATTTAAACCTGGAGGAGTGGTTATGGTTGAATTTGGGGAACTCACTGCATTTCGTTGTGGATAACTGGGAGAGAACCTTTGGCGTCGTGGCGTGGAAGCTTTGGAGGTGGCGAAATGAGTTCCTCTTCCAGAATATTTCAAGGACTGTGTCTGCCGGCTTAAATGAGATTAATGGGTACATGGCTGGTTTGGAGAAGGTGTTGGAAGGGGTTAGAAAGATGGGAGTGACTGGATGCATGCGGGTTCCTCGGTGGATACGATGGGAAATGCCCCCGTCGGGATGGGTGAAACTTAACTCGGATGGCGCCTTCAGTGGCGCGTCGGGTATGGGTTGTGCGGGAGGACTAATCCGGGACGAGCAAGGCCATTGGTTGGGAGGCTTTTCAATGAAAATCGGGTTTTGCTCGGTAATGGCGGCGGAGCTATGGGGATTGTTTCAGGGGCTGTCTCTGGCGTGGAACTTGGGGTTTAGAAGTATTGAAGCTGAGGTGGATAATGAGAATGTCGCGAGGATTGCCAGGACATTTGACGAAATACCAGGGGTACATACTGGACTCATTTTGGGTATTAAAGAGCTTCTGAGCCGGCACTGGAGAGTTAAGGTAAATCATGTCTTCCGCGAAGCGAACTTTGCAGCCGACTTTTTGGCTTCTTTCGCGTCGGAAGGATCTTTGGGGTATCACGTTTTCAGCATTCCACCGGATGGTATCAGACCGTGGTTAGAGCACGATCTCATTGGTATTTCTTACTCACGGAGCGTGTGTAACTCAAGCCGTTAGGCTTTGTCTTCTTCTTGTACCAAAAAAAAAAGAATTAAGGAAAACTAATACAATATCTGTGTATTATACATGTACTTGTTAAAAAATTATTCTTAAATTTTAATTAATGAGAAAAAATATTTTAAATTATGTTTATTTTTTACAAAGTATATACTATTATGAATTTTAGAATGACATTTGTTACTTGTGCGACTTACATGTGTTATATTATAGTAATTTTTTTAATACATACAATATGGGGGTAAATCAAAGCTCATCAACAAATAATTAATTTGATATATTATATATGTAAAACCGATAAGAAATACAAAAGTTATTAACTTTAAAATACATTTAGAATTCAATGATTATATAATATGGAATGATATTAAAATGCAATTAATACATTTAACATGACTATAAATAATCATATTTATGAATAATTCGAATATAATTATTTTTAGATTGGAAGTAAATTAAATCTACCCAAACCAAATAACGAATAATGTAATTTTGCGGATCTCGAAGCATGCAAGTCTGCCATTTGACTAATTTACTTACACGTCTTTTTTAAGGCTTACTAGTACGTAGCTCATGTGATGCACGAGACATATATAGATATTAAATTAGTTATTTATTTCCATAGGCTCTGTTCGTTTAAGTCTAAACCCCCATAGAATTATAATATATTTTTCACATCTTTTAACCACCGTTGTTTTTTTAATCAAAACATTAAATATAAGCATGTTATGGTTAACTTGTAAAATAACTAATATATTATCTCACTAGCACATTTATACTATTATAAATTTAATTTTGATTTTTGTTATATATATTTATTTCTTGATATAAGAGAAAATAATAATTTTACTTATTATTATTCACCATATAATATTTAATTATAAATTTCGTGTAATGTCATTATTATTAATGCACATTAGTATTATTTATTTATGTAACCAATTTAAAATATATTAACAAATTTAAAATAAATAATGTATAAATATTTTACAAAATATACACACATATTTTTTTTTAGAATTTAATTTATTATACTCATTAAACAACTTTGATTTAACAAATGTCAAAAACTCAATCTTTTCTATAATCAAGAATTTTCTAATTAGGATTTATAGTTTATTTAACATACGCTTCATGAAAATATATTTTACAAGAATTTTATTATAGGAAGAAATAAAAATTAAAAAAATAATAAAAAAATAATTATGGTTGCCAATAATAAAACAAAAAGATAAAAAAAAATAACTAAAAATTAGAATATTATCGAACCTGGAGTCCTCAAAACTTGAGAAAAGATGAAAAAAAAAAAGAGAAACGAGTTATGTCTAACATAACTAGAAACTAAATTCGAACATTCAATTACGAATAACCGACCTTTTTAACAAAGACTCGATTTTTACATTCAAAAATTCAATATTTAACCAACTAATCGCTGAGTGGAGCAAAACAAAAGGAGAGCTAGAAAATTAACTAAAACTGAGACCAACACATGAATTTCGGTCAAGACACTATATTTACCTCTAACACAAAGTAAGCAAAAACAGAGCAAAATTGAGATAGTAAGTCCTAAACTAGCTTCTTGCTTCCCTAATGCATGCTCGAGCGAAATAAACGCAAAAAGCTCAAAACATTACTAAAATGACATTGTCGGAAAAATCGCTGAAAAGTTCAAGTCTTGAAGCTCAAAACAATAAATAGAGCGAGAAAAAGAGTGAGAAAAGAAAGAGAAAGAGCTAATTTTCCAACTAAAAAGTTTGGAAATGAGGGATAATGTTCAAAAATACAAAGCAACAAGTCTATTTATAGTTACTCCACCAATACACAATTGAAACATACACATCTAATGAAGGACACTCGCAGGTTGGCAAACTTGTCGCTGGCACTCCTCGGTGGGGGACAGTGTCGCTGGGTGAACATGTCAAAATGTAAGTACAATAAAAATTCAGTCATCTGGGAAAATATTCATCTATTTTGTATCATTTTGGGGCCATGGCCGAGTGGTAAGGCGGGGGACTGCAAATCCTTTTTCCCCAGTTCAAATCTGGGTGTCGCCTAATCAAGTTAAGAGCTCAAAGAGGAAGGGAAAAGGGGTTTCTACTTGCCTACAGTGAAACCAATAGCTCTTCAGAAAGTGATTTCGTCTATTCTGCCTTGCGCTACGCCTATATCTCCAGGTGTCAAGCTATCCGCCCCTACTCTTATAAAATCAAAAGAAAGGCTCAATCGAGAACGATCGCTTTCAAGTTCAAGATGTTTTCGTCGGGAATATGAACAGGCAACTATGAGACTAGTTTCCCATTGTCCCGATAAAGCGTACCTGAAGTGAGTGTGCCTTTCCATCAACTCTTTCTTTCTCCTTGCTTGCCTTGTACTCTCGTTGTCTTGTACTTTACTTCTTCTTACGCTAGCACCTACCGATAGAAAAGTTTCAAGACTTGGAATTGGAAGTGGGATGGAATGGATCAGCAAACCAGCCTATCTTTTGTCTAGTGATTACGCAGTGGTTGGACAGTGTCGCTGGGTGAACATGGCATGGCGTAGGATGGGTCTTGTATTAGTGCATATTCTGAAAGCTCGACTTTAGATGTTATTCACACTATTTATGTTGAATGAGATTTCATGCTCGATTAGACAAAGTTTTATGTATTCTATTGTTTTGAACTTAGATAAATGGTTCATCACGGATAGACAGAAGATCATTTATCAATGACTTGTGAATTAAACATAAAGAAATTATTTCACAACCAATATGGAAATTGAACCGGCCATCAGAATGGTTGTACAATGAACGATATAGTCGCTCTTGATTGATTAATTACACTAGTACAATTGTGTATTGAACGGATCCCAGAGTGGAGCAGTACGTTTTGTATTGATCGGTGCAAACGAACTAGGCCTCGACCAATTACTGCGTACTCTTTACCCATAAATTATAAACAGACACTTATATGTAGTTATTACTACTTTGATTCTGCATGGTGAGATTCATTCCATATGGATCAATAACTGATGGAGTTGGGTAGTAAATACTGCATGACATGGTGCGTTGTTAAAATATTTACTGTCACCATGTACTTCAGATAGTTAAAGAGTTTGATGATGACCCTGAAGTGAGCTCAGAATAATTATTATGTTAAATACAGTAGGTGGATTAAGTTCCAACATAATAATAATGCATTAAGTGGTGCTAGCTTCGGTTCAAGACGGTTGATTTGATTGTCAATAATTAAATTAATTGATTGACATTATATTTTAAACATGGAGAAATAAATCGAGTAATTTAGATTGGAGCTCAAATTTCAATAAGACTACCGCGAACTCGCAACAGGCCGCGCGACTATGCGCGTGCACCTGGCAGCGTGCTGTCGAGGGCACCTAGGTGCGAGACTCGATCAGCCAAGGAGCGCGACCGTATGCTTATTTTTTAGGCTCACTATCGCTGCTTAATTTTTATCCCATTTTGTAAAACATGTATCAAGTGTCCCTTATCCATGTGACATTCTGTTATTTCAACTTATATCTGATTGATAGAATTTGGACAATTTGACATTGGTATACAAAGAAACAATTAAAGCATCATTCCTGAATAAGACACACATTTGGTATTTGAAGCAGCAATTGTGAGGCAAAACTGCAGCAATTGTGACTACAAATAACTGTCAATAGAGTAAAAGGTGTACTCAGCAATAGCCATCTCAATTACATTTACAGCATAAGAAACAAATCCAAGAAACAGAGATTAGTTGGGCCGGTGGTCTATGACTCGGAAAACCACTCGTGTTTGAGCGCGTCTTGAGCCGTTATCCTTTCCTGCGGATCGTAGCACAAAAGCCGTGAGAGCAGCTGAAACCCACTCTCCGAAAGCAACAGCCCACCTTCTTCCGAAACAGTGGCAGCACCAAACTTTTCGCGCAGCAAACCATGAGGCTGCTCGAGATTGGTCACGATAATCCGAAGCTGATCGATTTCCGAGTCCCCTTTGAAAAGCACTTGCCTCAAGAAGAACTCCGCCATAATGCAGCCGACCGACCACATATCAACAGCCGACAAGTAGGTGTGGGCCTCGAGAAAGAGTTCGGGAGCCCTGTACCAAAGGGTCCCCACGTGAGGGGTGCAGACAGGATCCAGCGCGCTTGGAAACTGACGGGACATCCCGAAATCGCATATCTTGAGCTTGCCCATGGCGTCAACAAGGACGTTGGAAGGCTTCAGGTCCCTGTGCATCACCCGATTCTGATGAAGATGATTGACTCCTTCAAGTAGCTCCTTCATAAGGCGCTTGACTTGAGGCAGAGTGAAGGAGGGCCTCTTGAGGTACTCGTGAAGATCATACTCAGCGTACTCCATCACAACGTAAATCC
>CACSLK010016728.1:4561912-4575964 GCA_902706635.1 Striga hermonthica
TCTTTTTTTTTTTTTTTCAAGGATTGTATATAAATTGTGTACATTGCAGATGGTCGAAGATAAAGAACCTGGTTATTGGGATGATAGAAGCGAACTATGTTCTTTAAAAGTAATTTCTGCTTTCTTACATCTTCTATATCATGGCTCAAAGATTCAACATTGAAAATCTATATTCCTCAAATGAGCAATGAAATGCCTTGGCAGATCTTTGGGGTTAAAACACTGGTCAAGAGCTATTTACCTGTCAAGGATGCCCATCTTCGTTCTGGAATTGATAAGCTAATTGAAATCCTCAAGAATATACTATCTTTTGGTGAAATCTCAAGAGAGATCAAATCAAGGTATAAGGCTCTATCCAAAAAGTTGTTCAAGGAACTTACAGTTATGGAATTTTCATTTCTTATTTGGGATTTGCTTCAGAGTGGTACTGATATGTTTTCTTCACTCAACTCCAGTTTGATTGATAAAGCTCATATGAAGCTTGCTGCAGCAAAAGCTATTCTTCGCTTATCAAAGCATTGGGAGCACAAAATTCCAATTGATGTCTTTTATCTTACACTGAGAACTTCGGAGGTAGTGTACTTGACTAGGAGTACGTGGTTTGTGAATTTCTCAATCCTATTATGTTATAACAGATCATGGACATGTTTTACTTTTCTCTCTACCATTGTTTATAGGACAATTTTCCTGATGTAAAGAGAACATTATTCAACAAGATTCATCAGTATGTAAAGGATCGAAATTTAGATCCTAAATTTGCTTGTACCTTCCTACTAGATATTTCATCTCAGCAGTCAGATTTGGAAGAGGTAAAGGGCCCTTCAGAGTGGATTTATACTCCATCCTTTGCTACATTTGCTGATGGAAGTTCAATTTTATTTATAACTGATTACGAAGTCCATTTGTCCTGAATTGTTGGGCAGAACAAGCGGAACTTGAATGACATCATCCAGATGTTTCGACAAGGAAGGGGACAGCATTATTCTTCACAGGCTGATCCGAATTCTCCGTCACTTTATCCAGAACACTTGCTTCTACATGTGGTCCACTCCCTTGCTCATCATCCTTCATTTCCCAATATTGATGAATGCAAAGATGCAAAAGCATATGAAGCTATGTACAGGTATTTTGTATTGACTAAATTATACCCAAATGAATATTGCAATCAAGAAAAGTTCATGAAGTTATGATCTTGATTGAGGTATCCTAATATAGTTAATATTTCAGTGTTTGTACTTGCTCGTGTATTTCTGGTAGAGTGTTGTTCGATAGAGATGAAACACACCATTAGGCATTAGAGGGTGAGGCTAGGTGCCACCTCCATCTCAAAACCAATTGATAATGGTAGGAGTAGCCTACTAGGCTTATAAACTAGACTCATTTTCCCTATTTATTCAATGTGGGACAACTTACAAGTGATATTCCAACATGCCTCCTCGCTTGTGAATCTTTCTCTAACTGTCCTCGATCAAGGTCCATTAGCAGGCATTACAGGTTCTAGATCAGGCAACTCTGATACCATGTTGGAGTTATAGATACGGGGGAAGAGGTGCGGTCCCATAGAGATGAAGCACACCATTAGAGAGTGAGGCTAGGTGCCACCTAAATGAGGTTTCATCCCAAAACCAATTGGTAATATGAGGAGTAGCCCACTCGGCTTATAAACTAGACTCACTTTCCTTATTTATTTAATTTAGGACAATTCACAAGTGATATTCCAACAATTTCATCTGAGCTTACCTTTTATTTCGGATAATATACATAAAAAATATAATGCTTTCTAACTTATATTTACTGTTACAATCTTGAGAACCAAATTAATTATCATCTGGAGTTGGAATTTCAAGAATCCAGTTGCTTTCTTATTGCTCACATCCTTTGGTAGAAAATATCAGGATCTTCTTCTCACATGCCACAAGCTTTAAAATGATGACAACTAATAATGATTAAACATGACAGTAATTAGTTACCATCTTGAGTTGGAATTTGAAGGATCCAGTTGCTTACTAATTGTTCACATTTCTTTGGTAGAAGATATCTATATAGCATTTTACTTATATTTTACTTTGGCTTTTTTCCTGATGCTTCACTTGAGAAAATTGGTATTATGGAATTCATAGTGGAAAAGAATTGCCCGATAGAGAACTTGTTGGCACAGTTTTCACTGTAGACTACGTGCATTCTTTATCTGAAAAGATATATCTGACCTCTATCAGTGCCAATGGATTAAAATTTACACTTGGTACAAGCATGATACATTGATACCTTACCAATGTGAAGCAAGAATCAGTACATATTTCTTGCATGACCTCTTGTTGGGCATACACGTCAAACTGATGCTACTGCATGAAGTTTCTTCACTGCATTTGTTTTGGTACATGTCTATCTGTCTCAGGCAGCTGTATCTATTCCTGTCTATGCTGCTGGATGGGGAAGCAGATGGCAATAATGTCAGGGTTACCAAGGACAAAGGGACTGTTTCATTATTGTATTCTATTTTCTTATGCATCAAGCATTCCGAAGATGTTTTCGATTCAACTAAGTCCAAGGTTTGATATAACTGTCTAGGATTTGTCTTTTTATACTCAGCTATTTTCCTGGGTAATTTTAAATTTTTGCCAAGCCAGAAATCTGCGTGCACATAGCAAACCACTGCAGATGGTTTTTCCTCTAAAGACAATGAATGGCTTAGTCTGTTCGTGAAGTTGATGTCTAGTTTAATGTCATGTAATTACGTTGCAATGGTATTACAGAATTCATATGCTCTATGCGATCTTGGTTTATCAATTCTGAAAAGATTAGCTCCAAAACAAGTTGATCCTCAAGACTCAAGCGCGTCTGTGATCCTACCGTCTATGCTTTATAAACCACTTGAAAAGAAAGAAGATGATGAGTTGCCGGTATGCATAATTGAACTCTCAATATCTTTGCATGAATCTTCATTTGTCTTTATATCATGATGCTTGACAATAGGAGGAGTTGTCCGCTGTTCTGTTTGGATTTGTTTCTAGCTGATATTTGTTGTGAGAAAGAAGTCATGTGCAAGTAAAATGCTATTTCCATTGGTTATCTAAAAAGCTGCAACAATGTGTGGTCATTGAACTTCGTTGTTTGCTATATTCTTTTTTGGTTTGATGATAGTCAATTTTTAACTTTTCTAACTGAGGTATTTTTTGGACTATTGTTAGTATGATCCAAGCATGATCAATTGAGTATTTTTAACTTTATTCCTATAGGCATGTCAGTGAAATTGCCTGTCAATCTTTTAATGTTCTCATTGTGCTTAGTTGTCTTCACATGCTAGCCACCTCTACATATTTCTGCTAGCCAATCTATCCGTTTTCATCTCCTCCTCCTCTAAGGTTCCACTTCGCCTACTTGATTGACCCCTTCAGTGCTTTAATAAAAAAATACCGATCTATCATATAATACTTTATCTGCATGTGGCCTAAGATGTAGTTATTTTGCCAGGAATAACTAGCAGAGAGTGGTTTGGTGCCCATATGATTAAACTTTATTGTATTGCCTTCTTTTTTCTAGTTTTTTGATCATAAAAGGGACTGCTGAATTCATGTTCTCTTGGACTTGGAGTAATGTAGAACTGAAATTTTGTTTTGTGTGCTGGGAGCTAATGAAATGCTGGACATGTGTAGATGACTAAAGTGGTCCAAGGGCAACCTTCTAACGATTTATATCGAAGTCTAATTACATTTATTACATTACAGTGCAAGGATCATTTACTTGCTTCATCTCATCAAAAACATTATCTGATTTTGCACGTTTTTTCCTTTGAACTAGGTTGGTCAAGAGAAGACATGGTTGGCAGATGATTGTGTCTTGGCCCATTTTCAGTCACTTGAATTGGAAGCTAATGAAATTGTAAGATTAAAGATAATTTAACCTCATCCGGTAAGTTATATGTCGGTGTCTCATAATGCAATTTAATCATATGCATTTTACCAGCTCCAGGTAAACTCAGTTATTGAGGATGACATCTTGAAGGAAAGTGAAACAGAGCCTTTAGCAAAGTTAATGAAACGACTAAAAGCTAAAGCAGCAAAGGCAAGAAAAGAGGTGAAGAATGAGCCTGCACCTGCTGTAGGGGCAAATGCAAATGAATTTGATATATTAGAGATGGTGAAGGAAATAAATTCTGATAATCTCGGTACAAACATCAAGCCTGGGTCAAGTAATGGACTTGAGCAGGTTCATGAAAAGGAAACGAGTAGCAATAAGCTTCAGAAAAGGAAATCACTGTTTAGTAAATCAATGGATGTTCCTGTGCCAAAACGTAAGAGAACAGCATCTACTCACTCTCGCAAGCCTCTTCAATCAAGCCCTTCAAAGGGCTCTGGGAGGCCTACTAAAATAAATTTAGAGAATACTGATGTTGGCACTGAGAAAATTGATGAAGAGCTTCCAACTAAATCAAAACAGCAACCTATAAAAGAAAAAATAGCTAAATCGGCAGAGTCCGACTTGGTAGTTTCACGTGTTGGAAAGAAATCAAGTGTATCCTCTAAGCAGAAGGGCAAACAATCTGACAGAGATCAGATGAGATCATTCAAAGACTCCTCGACTGCTAAGGTGTGTTTATCTTGTGATGAAGATTGTGGATTCTGAATGATGTTTTGTGAGATGTGCTTTCCTGAACTTCTCTTTTTTGTACAGAAGTCAAAAAAAGTCGTAGAAACTGAAAAAAAACATTCCAGCTCTGGTAAGGTGGTACATTTGAAGAAGCAAAAGCAGAACAAAGTAATATCAAAGGTTAGTGTTATACCTTTCTTATAATTACTTGCAATATAGTTGATCTTGTGAATGCAGACATGGTACTCAATATATGCATGGACTTTTTGAGGATGACTACTTAATGTAGCTTCTGCAGCTCTACTTCAGTGATATTTTGTTATTATTTATCATAAATGTCTGCGGATCTTCTGTTCCACCATATTTTACTGGTCTCTTTTTGCACGTTGTTTGGTTTTAGTGCACAACCAAGGAAAATGGAAACTCCTCCCGTGACTTAATTGACCAGCGAGTAAAAATTTGGTGGCCCCTTGACAAACAGTAAGTGTTTCTTGACGTGGTCTGTTATAATTATGATGGTGGAAACATTATAACAGAATGCCATTTAGATACGAAAACCTTTATCCATGTGGCAACATTTCCTTTGGTTCTTTCATATTTGAAATAATTTGGCCCCAAGGCTTGCAGACATTGTGGCTGCGCATCACCATGCTTATGTTGTAGAAACATAAGTATGAAAATGTGAGATAAAAAAGAAGGGAACTCAAATTTTGTAGATCAGTGGGTGATGTAGTATTGATCCTTTCTCCATGTCTTTTCATGTATCTATGCCTGCAAGGGCCTTCCAATTTCATGTACAAATTCACACACTTCCCACATTGCCATATCCCTCTAGGTATCTCATACATCAGTATAAAGTTGCAACTTGTATATTTTATGCCACAATGTGCATTGTCATACCCAATGATAACATAATTTATATGGTGTTCCTGGATGATTTCTTGTAATTCTATAAATTCATGATACCATGCTATATCCTTTTGACGTTACACAGGTTTTATGAAGGTGTTGTGAAGTCCTTTGATTCGGAGAAAAAAATGCATGTGGTAAGATACATCTTGTTTGTCTTGTTTTCGCACTATACTTCCTGCCATTGATTTCTTAGTCAATCTTGTTCTTCAAAATCTCAATTCAGACTTCTTCTTTTTTCTTCCCTTTCTTTTCCTGCTCTGAAGATTATTCTGCTGTTGATAGATATCATATGATGATGGAGAGGTTGAAGTTCTTTGTTTAGATAAAGAACGTTGGGAGCTTCTTGATAAAGGCAAAAAAACTGAGGTGGTCGAAATATTGCCTAATAATTGTACTTCTCTTACATATGCTTATTTTCATTTTAGCTAAAGTTTTGACAGTGTTGATACTTAATTTGCAGAAGTCTGATTTGCCGAAGGGCCTTCACCCTAAAGGAGGGTAAGTACTGCCTTTCACTAATATGTGCTTACCTGTTTGAAGTTTCATCAACCTTGCCACCTTTTACCCGTAAAAGAGAAAATTTGTATAGGTGCAACGTGAACCGAACTTGTCTCTATAAGTCTAAGAATGTATGCCAGAAGAATGCAGAATGGGAAAGTTCGGATAACACGAATAAAATCTGTACTACTGGTTGTAATCTTCCATGATTAAATTTCTTAAAATAGAAGTTTGCTTTCAATCATTGTGTAGCCTACATATTCCATTTTTCTGGCACATGTTGCTCTGGCCATTTTAATCAGGTTATTTCATTTGAGGATAACAAAGAAACTATAGGTGAATTTCTGATTGGTCAAGCATCTGCAGCACGGTTGTTTAAGTTTAAGATTTGAGATATTAGTGCACTGCCAATGAGTGTTTTTAAGGTTTCTGGAAAATACTTCTTAAGGTTCATGGTTGAGCTTGAGGTCGTCTGGGGAAAAGAACCTTACCGTATGTGGTTGTTGTGGTGAACATTAAATGAGGTATTCCTTGGTACAAAGTCATGTACCTAGTTTTACATGTGGAGAGAAAGGGAAGCGGTGAAAGAA
Organism: Striga hermonthica; assembly: GCA_902706635.1. Classification (NCBI taxonomy): domain Eukaryota; kingdom Viridiplantae; phylum Streptophyta; class Magnoliopsida; order Lamiales; family Orobanchaceae; genus Striga; species Striga hermonthica. Next base: position 4,568,500 of record CACSLK010016728.1, read on the forward strand.
AAAACCTGGGAGAGATTTGATAATGGGATGTATTCTAGTTTCTCTTGGTTTATGATTGAAGAAGAGTTTTAAAGATTGGAGGGTATACCGGACTGGTTTCCTACTAGGAAGAATGAAAAAGTAACTGATTCCATTTGTAATTGAGGTTTTAGGAGAAGACCACTCATGTAGCCCATCTAAGTTGCTTAAACTTTTGGAACAGTTGGAAATTGGAGTAGATAAGTCTGCCTTCTATGGTGGCAGTTACATGAAAACCCCATATATTTTTAGTTGAGGTCGACCACTAGCATTTTTTCTCGGTACTGTTGTTCTTAAAATAGAATAATTTTTACTCTAAAATGTCTACCAACTTCCTTTAGGCTGTATTTTGAATAGTTACATTCAAAATCAGTTATGTCACTTTTGGAAAACACTTTGCATATTCTAGTAATCTAGTTCAAGGAGCATATCTTTGTAAATGTTTAATTAAGCCACAATGTTCAACAGAAGCTTGTGCTTTGATTGACAAAAAGATAGAAGCATAGATCATTCTCATATACTTATTCTAGGAACGCTTGATTAGGGGCTCTTTTAAACTTAGAGATGCCACTACATAGAGCTGCCTGCCACGTTTCCATTTAAACCTTTAATGGTGTACAATGCGGAAGTAATAATGTGGTACGAAATTGAATGGTTTGAAATGTTCCCTGTAGCTGTAGGAGTAATTGAAGTGTTGTTAACACAAAGTAGTAACTTCCTTAACTCTTGATTGTTGGAATTGATTGTTAATCTAGACTTTACCTCGACATATACATGCCGTTCGGCTAAAACTTGGGTATCCTACTAATTTGACTGACTTCCAGATCATCGGGCAAGAAGAAAAAATCTACTGCAGGCTCCGAAAGAAATAAAGAACTTGAAGAGAAGTAAGCTGGGTTTTGCATTTTCAATGGACTTGGAAAATCTCGGTCCTTTCTGTTTTTAATTAACTAGCTTATAATATTACACCAGGTCCCCGTCGTCTAAAGCAAGAGGGAAAAGTACTCCACACAAAAGTGTAAAACTTAAGCAAAAGGAACAGTCAAAGAGTAAATCCACAGTGGGAAGCAGCGGACACCCAGGTGTCGCGCACCCCACTCTCAAAAAGTCTAAGCCCAATTATTTAGGCTCAGGTTAGACATCTGTTGCTACTTATTTATTCTGTTTTCTTTTTCCAAATTTCCTAAGCATAAGTAATAGACCATTCCAATATTTGATGTTTAGATTCAACAAATAGGTATACTGCTTAAAGCTGATACCTTCCATTGTCCAAAATCCCCCAAATTGATTCCATAATTGAGATAGTAGCATTTGGTGACCTACACTGCAGTTATCTTAATAATTTATTGGTACGCATTGTGTGGATTTTGTGAATCACAATTGCCTACTTTGTTCCTTGAACATCCAGGGAAAGATAAGAGTGGAAAGATCAGGAATAGTGGGCCCAAGGAGATATCGAGCTACGACGAGAAACTAACCAACAAAGATGACGACAAGGGGTCGCCTGAAGCAGAACTAAATAAAGAAGAGGAAAGTGATTCTGAGAATACGGAAAGTGACGATTTTGGTCGTGATGCCCGGAAATCCCATGATGGCGCTGATGACTCTTCTGATGAGATGGAGGTTGACAAGAAGGAAGAACTGGCTAATGAAGCTGAGGACACGAACAACCAACTAACATCTGAGGAAAAGAAGCCGTCTGATTCTGGCTCGCTAGATGCTGAAATTTCTGATGATGAGCTTCTGGTAATTTAGCTTCAGCCTTCTAATGTTTATGCAGAATGTTCTACATAATATTTTACACAAGACTTTTTCTTTTCAAAATAAACAAATAAATGCAGAGCACGTGGAAGAAACGTGCGGGGAAGAAATAAATAGGTGGGAACAGCCATCACTTATCAAGCTGCTAGATTTGGACAATGTGCAATTTGCAGCATGCTAATCAGTGCAAGACTTTAACTGTCGATGAGAGTATCATTCAACTTGTGGACCTGAATAAAGTTTCTGTATCCCTGCTGTAGATGGTAGAGTAAATAACTAAATATTGTACAAGGCTTTTGCCTTTGTCCTTGGTATAGTTGCCGAGATTCAGTTTGCAGTGGGTTTATATGTAGCTTTGGAGATTTGTGCATGATTTGCTGACTAAGATTTAGGTCCTAGTGTACAGCAGTGCGTCTATTATGCTTTGTAACCCAGCTTCTGGTTTGTATGTATGTTGTGAATTGTGATGGGATAGTTGTGATCAATATCTGATGAGTATGTTCTTCTTTCTAGTTCTGTAACAATAGTGATTTCACGCTCGTGGCAAATTATTTTCACAAATAATAAACAAGAATTAGATGTGTTTAAAAGCCCACAATAAAGGATCTAAGTTTTGAGTAGACTTGGAACGAGGGAAACTCGGAATGTTGACTTCCTCTAGTTTCGAGTAGATCAATATAATAGCAATTGTTTATGGTTAGAAATTCTCAGATTGAATAACTATACCATTTGCTGGAGTTATTCGACGAGAGTTCATGTTGTGTAACTGTCGTTTAGAGTTTGGTCGGATATTCTCGGAGTGTCGGTCTGCCTTCTGTTGTTTTTTGTGGGGTACGTTACGTTGTCACCGATCTTAAGAGGTGTTGAGTGAGGCTCTTGACGGTGATATGACGTGTGATGGTGGGGATGCCTTGGGGTTTTGGTTGACCTTGATGGTTGATCTCGAGAGATTTAGGTGACTCATCGAGATTTCCCCTGTCAGCCCCCAGCTCTTGTCCTGGCCCAGGTCGGTTGTCCGATCTCCAGATGGTCGTATCAAGAATAAGATCGTGACCGCCGTACGAGTAGACTGATTAATAGGTCGAATATAATATAAGGGTAAGACTGTGAAGAAGTCACAAAAAAATAACCTTCTCGGAGCCACCCTTAGATCGTCCGACTAGTCTGCAGCCGTTATTATTTTAGGACCGAATGCTCCACCATCTGAACGTTCTTGTTGTAGGTGAACTAGTCAATCCATACTCTTATTGAAGGCGGACAAATGTAGAAACGGCGAGATGGATTCAAGATTTATCTCTAGTATTACAACATGATTTAAAGGTGTAAGTGACGACTTTTTGAGAGGTGTAATGAGGTGAAAAATGATCATTTGGAGGGTCGACTGAGCCGCCTTTCCATTTTAGTAGAGTAACAAATAGAAGGGGTCATTCGGAGGTCCGACTACGGTTTGGCCAAACGACAACAAGCCTTTCCACTAGCGCCATTTTGTTACGGGTGTTTTTGTCAACAAGACTACGGAGTAGTAGTATGCTAATTGGGGGATGAGATTGTGTTGTGAGATGGTTGAAAACGGAAATAAAGACGGAGAAGAAAATAAGAACAACAAGTCAATCGATGACGTAGGTGTTGCGTGTCAATGCGCTAGCCAGGGGCTTATTAAGAGTTTTAGGCCGCTCTCCGACATCTTTATCGCAAGAGCCTTGAAGGCCATTTGAGCTAGGAAACTAGCGATAATTTCTAATAACCTCAATATCTGTGAATTTAGATGATATTTGATGTTCCTTTGCCCTATAGGGACCTTGCTATTTATAGAAGAGGAAGGTCTTTAAAATATATTATTTTCTGGACACGTGACAGACACTCCGAAGACAGTTACATGCAGAGCGATGTATGTCTCCACAACTTGCTCAAGTGACTTATCTCTTTGGGAGATGCGAAACGGTCCTGGACGACAATTATTTTCACACCAGATTTTTCGAAGATCTGTATGAAGGAAACTCCATTCGTTTTCAGCCGATGTAAGGAGGTAATTCTTTTGCTTTATGGTAATGCTGGTCTAATGCGTTTATGGCCCATAGTGAGATCGACAAGGAGGTAAGAATGGTAAAAAGGACGACGTCTTTGTTCAAGCCGATGTATATTTATGCCCTTGCTTTGGCGTCGTACTCTGGACTTCGATCCCTTGTTGTCAACATCATAGCTTTTTAATAGACTTAGTCCAAGTCCGGTTACTTCGTCTACAACAATTAACACATTGATGTACAATACATTTATTTATGTTATTATGTATATTTATATAATGCAACCCGATATAAAATAAAATAATTTTAAAATCAATATCTAGTTCACCAATTGATTCGACGACCCGACTCGATAACCCGGAATCGTGCCCGGTTCGATGCCAAGGCCGGGTTTAAAAACTGTAGTGCTGGGTACTAATATTTATTACTCCATGCCATCTCCTTCTACCGACTCTCTACCTTCGCGGCCCTTTTCTTCACACTCGATGTCGGGCACCATTTTGAAGTTGAGAGCAGAAGACCACCGGTTTAGTCATTCGGAACCGGGTGCAGATCCGGACCCGGAAAATGTAACAGCCGAGAAGCCTAAGAAAATGGCGGTGCTGGATTTAGGCAACGGTAGCGAGGTTCTGCACATGCCGCGATTCATTTCGTACCAAGATTCATGGAGGTATTTTGATTACCTGGATAAGAACATACCTTGGACCCGACCCACTATCCGCGTCTTTGCCCGGTCGCATGTTCAGGTACGATTCCTCTACTTCGTTTCCTTTCTATTGAAGATTGTTTTATGCGTCTTTGTTGTATACCTGTATTTTGTTTTCAATTTGTGCCAATTGGAAACAGTAGTTATCAAACCCTATTATCTGAACTCTATTTCGAAGTAGCTTGTTGTACCTGTGGGCATGTACTGAGGAAAAGGTTTATCTGGGTTGATTTCTGATCATGCTTTACAGATTGATTAGTTACCCACATATCTGTTCATTATATTCTTGATTTGTCTGGAGCAGCCCAGGGATATGTGCTATGTTGCGAACGAAGGATCGACTCAACTCGGTTACAGTGGGTTTCAACCTCATGCTTATTCCTGGGATGAATTTCCACCCTTGAAGGACATTCTTGATTTGGTGAGATTGCTTTCTGGGACATCGTTTCTTCTTTTATATTATTTTTGTGATGAGCTCATCACTAATGCTTCTGTGGTGTAACTCTAGGTCCACAGGGTTCTTCCTGGGAGCAGTTTCAATAGCTTGCTCTTAAATAGGTATAATGGAGGTGATGATTACGTGGGTTGGCATGCTGACGATGAGAAGCTTTACGGACCCACTCCTGAAATTGCTTCTGTTTCATTTGGATGTGAACGTGATTTTCTCTTGAAGAAGAAGCCATGTAAAGGTATCCAAGAGGACCTTTCTCTGTATACTGCTATGTGTGTTTTTTGAAGATTTGAGATCATCATTCATGGTGAATATCTTGTTTTTATTTGTGAATATGTGGTTTATTTGTTTTTATTGTTTTATACTGTAAGCATTTTGTTTTCACTTAAAAGGAGGAAGAAACAATATGAGATATGAACGTTTTGGTATAAAAAGGAGCAGCATCCGTTCGGGAGTGTGTGTGTGAAGTACGTGGTACTTTTGACACTAAAACTTCAAATTGCTTTCATGATACAAGTGGTTTCCCTGTTTGTACAAGTACTTAGCAGCCAACCGCAACTGGCGATTCTTTTGATTCACTGTTATGGAGAAGTTATTGAATGTCTAGATCATTACATATGTTACTTCTGTTTTAGTTGTTCAGTTTGTAAGATAAATATTATGCCCTTTGGAGTACTATGTAATACTGTAATGGCACACACTGTTTCTTAGGAGTCTCAATTAAGTTGATCAAGCATCGCTTGCTTATGCCCAGCTTCCCTTTCAATAAATTTTCCATTAGACGTGCTCTTGTTTAGGAAGTAGGGAGTGATTTTTGGACTATGCATTTCTTTCTTTTTTTCTTTTTTTTTTTTTCATCATAAATTATTCCTCAATGGTACATTTTAGATAGAGTGGAGACAACTACTAAAATGGGTAATAAGCTTCACTTCCCCAGATTGTACCGAAGGGTAGTTAAAAAAACTTGCCACTCACTCACAGGATGTAAAGTTTTGCTTACGCCAGAGTTATTACTGATATTTTATTTTATTTTTTCATTTATCCTCAGCAGTTAAGAAGTCAGCCACAGGAAACGAGGGCGAACCTCCCAGAAAACGATCAAAGAATGTGAACAATGGCGATCAACATGCGTTCTTGTTGAAGCACGGTTCCCTGCTGGTAATGAGGGGCTACACCCAAAGGGATTGGCTCCACTCAGTCCCGAAACGCGCGAAAGCACAGTCGGTACGGATTAATCTCACTTTCAGACGCATTTTGAGTTAATTTTGATCAGATGAGTTGGTGTAATGATCACTTCACATATACAGAGCTAGACAAAAATTGGGGATCTTGCTAAAATTTGAGCTTGGTGAAGTCGTTAGCTCTTCGGAGTAGGTTTTGTTACAAAAGTGTACGTAGTTTTCTGAAAATGCAACTTTTGGTTTGGAGGTGCGTGACCATGGAAACGAAGGTGCCAATGGGAATATTTATTTATTTATTTATTATTCTTTATTTAAAAGAGAGGATCAATAGTTGTTCTACACTTACCCCGTATGATTCAAACTCGAGACCTATTGATTCCAAGTGAAGAGTGCTACCAACCGAGATACCCCTTCTCGTCAATGGGGATATTTATTTGCGAAACATATATCTGCGCCCTTTTGTGATGACGAATTTTTTCTTCTCATGCTATTCAATCCATTAAAGTTGTGGTTCATTAGTTGGTCATGACTCATCACCGGTTTAATTAACTTTTGTGATTCTTCAATACATACATTTAAATCATGGTTAGGCACATTAGCATTTTGCATTGACAGATTTAACTGTACATTTGTTTTTAATGATATCATGGTTTGGTAGATTAGCATATTATATGAGAGTGATGCATTAAATATGACTTCCACGGGGTAAGTTTGTGTCAAAGCAATGAAAAATTGTTAATACATGTGAAAGAAATCTAAGATATATAAATTATAGGGAAATGTTTTACGGAACCATTTCGTCAGAGTTTATAACCATTAAATCATCATGTAACCATTAGAGATAGTTGATCAAACGGTACAAATTCTGTCCATTCCGACAGAATGGTTCCGTAACAGAACATCTTCCTAAATTATAATTAATAAAAGAATAAAAAGGAAGAAGAAATAAGGAGAAATTGCAACTGAAAATGGGGCGCATTAGCCGGGTTCCCGCACAAAGACAAATGGACTACATTTTAGAAAGCCAGTCAAAGCCTAGAGCAACATATATAGCATTTAATTATTCCAAATTCTCATCTTTAAAATACATTTTCCTCTTCCCTTTTTGAGTCCTCTGCTCCTCCAAAACAACAGCAGAGGGTTAATAATAATAATAATAATAATAAAAAAGAGAGAGAAAATATCATTATTTAAGATATATTTTTCATTTAATCGTGTTCTTCCTTGCATATATATTCTTGAACGAACAACGTTTTTTTGAGGTATTTTTTTTTCTTAGAATTATTAATTCTCTAAATCAAATTTCTTGTATGATTTTTTTTTTTTT
>CACSLK010016728.1:4647274-4657615 GCA_902706635.1 Striga hermonthica
CCTCTTGCTCCACCTCCTCCGCCACCGCCGCCGCCGCCGCCCGGAGGTGCAACTGCCGAGGTGAGGAATAGACAGAGGACTGCAAGCAGGAAAACAAACTTGATGCCGTTGTTCATGTTTTCGTAAATCTCCTGAGAGAGAAAGCTCGTAAACTTTTGATAATTAATTTTTTGGAGCACAAGAAAGGTCTTAATTTATAGGAAAGGCTTGAATCAAAGCGATAAGATTCATTCGTTTGTGATATCTTGAGAAAACGCAAGAAGATTAATATGCAGTTGGCCACGTTGTGAATAGTCAACTCAACCATAACTAAATTCTCAAAAGTCAAAATTCCTTGGTCAATACCCAAGAGCGCTTGGATGAGATGACTTTGATCTCTTCCAGCTTAATCAGTGGTCTCGTGTTCGAGCCCTGAGAATGCAGCAGTGTTAAAAACTCTTGAGAGAGAGCTTTGCCGCCCTTGTGGTCCTACCCGACTCGATTCCGGATTAGTCGGTTCTCCTGTGGATCCAGAAACCGGAAGGTCCCTGTATAAAAAAAAAAATTACAAAAATTCCTTGGTCAATGATGCGATTTTCCTGAATTAATAGCTACAACATTTTGCTTCAAATGAAACTTTGAATTGCCTAATCAGAAGACCTTGTAAGTTTTCTTTGCTACGAACATGAAAATTTATATTCACCAACTTTAACGAGTCTTGGGATATTAATAAATAGACCTTAAGCTCGACTCATTTATCAAATAGTAGAGTTCAAGCCTTAACAAGCTAATTTCAAAGTCAAGCTTACAGACGACTCACCGATACAAAGCCACCTACTAGCAATTCTAGAATGACTGAGTAGTAATTTTTCGGTAATTAATTATTAACTTTAGACTGTTTAACTATGTACTCTATTGTCGTAATAATTATTTAAAGAAATGCTATATGTACGTAATATTGTACATAACAGTCACATTGAGTGTTACCAACCAAAAAATAAAAAAGTTAAGTGTACCCCACTCCATATAAGTGTTACGTACACTTTTATGTACATTTCTTATGTACTTGTAACATTTTTTAATTATTTATATTACAATTTATGCTTCTCTGAATATACAAAAATGTTTGAATATTTTAATTAAATAACCCACCAAAAAAAAAAAAAGAGACTTGAGTTATGCGGGATGTTTTATTGTCGCGGGGATCAAAAGCGAGGGTTTGATGCGACGTCAAAGATAACTTTATCTACCAACAGGGGTTGACTCAAGTGGTAAGCAGCTTGATGTCGCTTAAGCAAGGTCTCGGGTTCGAGTCCTTGTGGATGCAGAAAATCCTTGTTGGGAGACTCACCCATCACTGCCAGGTGTGCGATCCAGGTCGACCAACGGATTAGTCGGGACATAGCTCCGAATACCGTGGCTGGCTACCAAAAAAAAAAAAAGATGACCTTATCTTCCCAACTGACTTCTAATTTGAATTTTCTCATCCGGCAATTGAATATACGGCGACTAGCGCACACTTGAGATACAATAATGCATAATTGCATATGCTAGCCAAAATAACAAAAGCCTACCAATTAAAGCTCAATCTAACAATCACATGAGATGTTTCTTGCAGATGTCGCAACTGGAAAACAATGAGATTCATTAGCCATATCTCCAAGTGAATAAAGTGCATTTAAGCTTATGTGGCATATATTAAAATTATATTATCTTGTGTATTTGAACCATCTAAGACTTCTTTTTTTTTTTCAACGGATAGACATTATATTAATAAGCACTTGAATTTACAGAGTTTCCGAGACGGTACTACAAGCTCTTGTTGGTGCATAATAGAAAACAACTACAAAGAGCTGAATCTAAAAGGTCTACTCAGAGGGACAAGAAGTGGGTTATTAATTTTGGTTGATGAGTAGTTAAAATAATGTGAGTGGATGATTAATTTAGTTATTTTACTAACCATTCATGTGATAACTATAACCCACATACACAAGAACCAAGATTGAATGGCCGTTTGAATAGAGTGAGTTGTTTGTCTGTCTGTTTTGAAAATCAAGTGAATGCAGAAATGAACCTAACTAGTTGAACCATTCACTTGGAGTTTGTTTCAATTCATAGATGGGTTTGTGTATCTTGCACACTAAATTCAGTTCCAGGTAAAATGAATCCAGTAGTTTGTGTCAGATATAACTCTGCATATAGTTGTCTATGAAGCAAGGCATTATCAGTATTCACCTCTTTGAGTATAGCCCTTGGCCACTAGCCTGGTCGTGTGTCTTTCTATTGATCCATCAACATTGTATTTGACATTGTAGCCTCATTTACTTCCAATCAATGACTTGTTCGAGGGTAAAGTGATAAGAGTCCATGTTCCATTCTTTATAAGAGCATCATGCTCTCTCTGCATTGTTGTCTTCCAGTCTAGATTTGAGAGAGCCTCGTGATCATTTTCTGGCTCTTTCTTTTCTGCATGATTAATGAGTATACTTTGGGCTTATGAATCCCTTTCTTTGACATTGTAATCATGGAGTGACCTCCTGCATTTTGATTATAAGCCTCAACAGGAAGATTAGTAACAAAAACAGGTTATGTAACATTCTCAAATCGTAAATCGACAAAGATGACAATCTAAGTCTGAAGGGTTAGAATTTTGAAAGTGTAAACGACTTTGTGGTGAGGAACTATACACATGAGAAAGTGTATGGTGTTTTGATGAATTGAAGTTATTAGAGGTTTAACTTCTAAGGGTTTAACAATGTGCAATGGTGGTGCAATCTTATGAGAATTATAAGGTTTTTCTGTTTCTAATTGTCTGGTATAAGAAAAATGAGGTCATCAAACATGACATGTCATGTCTACGATCACATTCTTATTAGAAACACACCTACATCCTTTGTGTCTGTTGTTATATCCAAGAAACACACTAGATTGACCTTTGTACTGCAATTTCTGCTGATTAACTAGTTTTACCCTACTTCAAAATCTCAAAGTTGGGCAAATGTTTTGTTTATTATAAAAGTTGCACTACTTACTACATCATCCCAATGAAAGTTGGTAAGTTTGAATGTGCAAGGAGAGATAAAGCTACATGAATAAGGTGTCTATGCATTCTTTTTGCCATTCAATTTTTTTTTTTTTTTTTGGACTATAAGGGCAAGAGATTTTGATGTCTTATTCCATTTTCAGAAAGATATTTGGTTAGGCTAATGAACTCACCACCATCATCACTTTGAAAAACTTTTGTCTTCTTGTAGTGTTGGTTCTCAACAAAGTTTTTGAAATGGATAATGGCATCACATGTGTCTGAATTTTGTTTGAGAAGGTAAACTCAGGTACTTTTACTTGTATAATCAACAAATGAAACATAGTATTGATATCCCTAGAATGATTTGATTGGGATTGGCCCTCAAAGATCAAAATGAATGAATTTAGTGGCATCGTAGTTTGTAGGTGTAAAGACAAATAAAGAAATATATGAATCTTAGGCTTTATGCAGGCACAACCCAAAGCATTCTTTTCATTCTCAATAAATGGAACATTACAGTCACTCAAGGGCTTTCTTACAATGTCCGAACTAGCATCACCAAATTAATTGTGCCAAACATTTTCACTTTATTCCTAACTTCAGCAGAAAATACACAAGGACTAAAATTCATAATATCAAATCAATTATATTTTGGGGACTTCATAATGTTGAGTCTTGAATTTTGCAACTCTAGTAGTTAAAAGCATCTTAATTTTATATAATTAGTTCAATAAAATATATTGTTACTTTAGTGACAAGATGGTTAGTGTTAGCAAGTTTCATTGAAATAGTTATAGAAAAGTATTGATAAATACATAATAATGACCCACTTAGAAAGTGTTGCACATTGAAATGTACGCACACATAAATCATGTATTACCGAAATTCGTTATACGATACATGTAAGAAAGCGTCGTATATAAAAAAAATATATAAGCTAATTTTTTACGCCACAGACAATTTTGTGACATCAAATTTAGCAACCAACTCGTGGTTGTTTTAAAAGCGTAAGTATATTATTTGTAGTCTTGTTTTTGTATTGTGATTTTTTCTAAATTAAATTACGTTCTAAGGTATTTTTTTATTAAATTTATTTATGTAATTATAATTTCTGAACAACAAACTGCTACAATTTAGTTCAGCCTAATTAGTGATTGATTAGCCCCAGGTTAGTCAGCCAGGTCGAGCCAAAATTACTAGCTCGGAACATCGACTCAGGTAGTTCGAGTCGATCAACTTGACTTTGATAATTAGATTTTGATCCTGACAACCACTGCGTGTTGGCAAGAGAAGTTGGGACAATTCGATGGATTGACAATCTGATGTTAGAAGACTTGGAAGAAGAGACCCATAAGAAGATAAGTATAAAAAGAAAAGAGGTTTAGGAATGAAAAGAGATCGTGTGTGAACAAGACAAGATATGGACGATTCTTGAGAATTTATTACTTACATATAGATGAATTTGGTGTCTAAATAGCTTGAAGAACAAGGAAACAAGTCTCTATAAATATACTATCTGAGTACAAGGTAAAACTCTTATGCTCATTCATTCATACAGAATACTTTTTAGAAACATACTGACTTGAACCTCAGAGTGCTTTTGCCAGTAACCCTCTCTACCTCTTTTTTGCATGTTTTTTACTTCACTCGGGCGGTAGAGTGTTCCAACTACACGGTTCAGGTTTATCCTAAGCTTGGCTTACCAAATTGACTCTATATGTGGAAATATTTTAAAGGAATTAAAGATTATTCGTTATCTCTACTCCGTAATGAAGAGATGGTCAACAAAAGAACCAATGAAGAGAAACCTATACGCAGGTTTTCGGGAATTCTGGGCGAACAAACGACCCCCCACAATACCATTGTTGAATTTTGTTACTCTTTTGATGGGTAGAGTCACCGAGGTTAGCAGGGACCCGCCGAATAATTCTATACTGATGACAAGTACGTAGACTGCGAAAATGAGCAGCGATACCCCACAAGAGGTATGTTGTTAAACATGGTGAAGATTAACCAAGTTCCTCCACTAATGTTGAGGAGGATGATTCAGTGAGGCATTCAACTCTAGCTTCATTCACCAATTCGCGAGTGCGAAGGCGAATGAGTAGAATTTTTTGATTGATAGTGATAAATAGAAGGATGATGAATCACTTAGAGAGTACTTAGCTTGATACATGAGGGCTTGGGTTGACGTACCCATAACATCAGAGGAAATAAATTATGGAGGATTGATGAAGGAATTGAAACCTGGGTCTTGTAGGAACTCTTTGTCAAAACAATCTGGTAGCACCTTTGACGAAGTATTGAAGAGATGTGCTAAACACATCAATATGGAAAGGTGGAAGCTGATTTCGTAAAACCACAAAAGACGAGTAAAGCTGAGGATACACGAGAGGACTAGAGGAAAACGAAAACATAGTCCTTCTATGAGAGAGGAAAAAAGAAGAAATGAGGTTGTAGACACCTAAAAGACTAGATCGTGCATCTTATACGAGTTGGACACTTGAAAGAGTTTGTATACAAGGACCGCGAGTGAGGTCTGGAAAGAAGGAGGAAGGAAAGAAATGACATAGGTTGCCAACTGAAGAAAACGAAGAACCACAAAGAAGGTGCCATTCACATGATATTTTGGCAGGCCTATTGATAGGGAGTCCAATAGAGCTCGCAAGGCATATGCTAGAGCTCCAAAGCAAAAGATACACCAAGTCGGTATACTGCGACCTATAGTGAACTTCGGTCCAGTTAGGAGTTACAAAGTCCACACAATGACGCATTGGTAGTGTCAGTCGAGGTCATCGAGTATGATGTTCAGCGGGTTTTCATCGACACGTGTAGCTCTGTCAATGTCATTTTTTATAATTGCTTGATGCAGATGGGTGAAGCCAGTCAATACAACCGTCTATGGCTTCTATGGTTCGGAAGTGGTACCGATAGGAGAGCCACGTTGTGTGTATTATTAAGAGTTGCGAATGTTAGGAAAGTGGAGATAGTTTGATTCTTAGTGGTCGACCGTAACTCAGCGTACAACGTGATCTTGGAGCAACCTACCTTAAATTCGTTTCAAGTAGTGGTTTCCACCTACCACATGAAGTTAAAATTTCCTATGGGAGACCTAGTTGAGAGAAGCTATCGACAAATATCAGGATCATGATAAATGAACTTCACATTAATCAATCACAATTATTAGTATCTTTTACAATTTTGTTTAAAGCAACGAATTCCTTGGTAAAATATACCTACTTAAAATCTAAAAGGAGAAGATTATAAACTATTCATTTTTTTTTTTTGTAGCCAGCCACGATATCCGGAGTTATGCCCCAACTAATCCGTTGGTCGACCCGGGTCGCACACCTGGCAGTGGTGGGTGAGTCTCCCAACAAAGGTTTTCTGCATCCACAAGGACTCGAATCCAAGACCTTGCTTAAGCGATATCAAGCTGCTTACTACTTGAGTCAACCCCGATTGATTATAAACTATTCATTTCAAAAAAAGATTCCCTTTAATTTGTTCTTGTTCTAATTAAAAACCCACAATAATGCAGTAGGTGACATTACCACACTACACATAATTTTATAGCCTATTTTAACAACTTTCTTGGTTTCCTTGTCCAGATATATTTGTTTTATGTGACAAAATCTGGAAGCCTACCCTTATAGACGAATTGCTATATATATTGCTATATTGTATTTGTTGTAACCAGTGGAGTAGGATACAAAATTTTCTAAGTGGGCTGCTGGAAAAATTGTAATTAAATTACTACATTTGATTTGAATAATAGAGGACATGGAATTTTCTACATGGGCTGCTCTCAAGTATTGATAACTCATCTATTTTTACTTTTTATATAATTTTTTTTTTTTTTAATATTATGATTCTTCTCTTCTTTTATTTTTATTTTTATTTTTCTAAAAGGATGTTTTTTTCTTTTTTCTTTATTTTTTTTTTCTAATGAAAGAAGTTCTAAGGAAACAATTAAGAGGTATCATCTGCCATAACCATTTACGGAAGTGTCCAAGAAAAAAAAATACATAATATTCCATTTGGATTGTAAACAAAAGTTAAATAATTGATTATTTATATCTGCTAAATTATTAATTTTATTGAATTTGCATTGTAGTTCAGAACCAACTGTTTTTAATTGTTGTACTAAAAATCGGTCTAGGCGCCGCACGTCGCGACTTTAGCTAGACGGTCATTCTAGCCGTTCCAACGATTAGGTGATGCCTAGGCGGATTAGGCGGCGCATTGACGGGCTAAGCGGCTGTAAAGGTACTCCCGCCTAAGCGGCTTAGGCGGTCCTAGCGGCGTCTAGGCACCTGTATATATATATATTCAATATTTTTAATTTACTTTCAAAAAATAAAATAATTTTAATATTTACATATGATATTTTAATGCAATAATTGCGAATGCATTAGATTTTGTATAATCTGTGCATATTAGACCATATTAATTAATATATGTTATACAATATATCTTATAAATGGTGCATCACGATATATATAAATAAATTTATTAATATTTTCTCGACTAGCGACTTTTAGAATTTTTTAATAATATAATGATTCTCCTTCTTTTATTTATTTTATTTATTTTATTTTATTTTTTGCTAAAAGGAAATTTCTGCATTTTTTTTTTTTTTTTTTNNNNTTTTTTTTTTTTTTAATACCTAAAGGGAGTTCTAAAGAAACAATTAAGAGGTATCATCTGCAGTTATAACCATTTTACAGCATCGTACAAGAAAAAGAAAAAGAAAAAAAAGAATTAATTAATATTCCATTTTTTTATCATAAACAGACGCTAAATAATTGATTTGCTAAATTTAATAATTTATTGAATTCACATCACAATTCTGAACCAACTCTTTTTTAATATGGATTGTCGTAAGGACGGACAAAATTGTGTGGGTAAACGAATCAAATCATGTTCGTCTTATTTCTTCAGAGTTATAAACAAATAAACAAAATGATTATTAAATTAAATGGGTAAAAAGTTGGAGATGACCCATTCCTGAAACAATGTTGGAAGTATATCCCAACACCTCCAATCATACTAATTAAAATAGAGCTACTTTGTCTTGTTCAAACCTAAGAAGCTAAATTAAACACCTAGCTAGTTAATTTTTAGATCATCCCTCCCGTTATGCTGGTACCCAAATTGTCCTTAAAATTGGGGCTGAATCGATGCACCATGAACGGCCTCGTGCATCGCGTTTCGGTGGCCTGCAATAGGTCGGGAAGGAATCCGCAAAGAAAAAAGAAAAATTTTTTACGCTCAAGTCAATACTCGCTTGTGAATATAATGGAAAAATTGTGTACTACATAAATATAAGTATATATTTGAGTGTCTTGATGCTCAAGTCGGATCCTCGCTAGGAAAGAGATCATCGGTCTATACTTTCTTAACTTATCAGGTCTCTAACATCTTAGAATCCTTGCGAGAATCATTTTTCATCCTTAAGGGAATATATCCTCTCGTACCATACGACAATTAGGTCATTAGGTCGTCCAAAAAACCTCGTAACCTACCTGCCACAACCAGATCGTAACCACGCCCTTTATCTTCACACATTTGAGTAGTGAAATCCCCATATCTCTCTGAGCTCCTAGAGGAGCCCGAAATCCAAATATTCTTATCTGGTCGACTTGTTCCCTGAGCTGCATAATCGAGCTCCCTAATGAGGTCAAGCACTGAAACCGGGCTAAGACTGCCTTAGACCGGTCATACCCGAGCTAACCACTCATGCCAGTCCATCGAGCTATTCTGGGTGCTATATTATCTAGAACGCCTCTAGCCAGCCGTAATACGAACGCTCTAGGAACGTCTCCTTGTCCTACCTCGCCTCCGGAGTTGATGACTATATTTCTATATCTTATATCTAATAAGTTAATTTAGAATAATTATCATTCTTAATTAAAAAAAGGTGTAATGTAATAAAGATTAGGCATTCTCACAGACGACGTCAATTTGATACAAAAATTGTCCTTAAACCGAGTTAAACCGGCACCACCACGAATGGCCTCCTGTCTCGAGCTCCAGTGACCCACAGTACGCCGGAGAGAATTTTCGGCGAAAAAACTCTGGCACTCAAGTCAGCACTCGATCGTGAGAATAACAGGAAAATTGGGTACTGTATACGTAAATATGCGTTAAATGTAAAGTAAAACCTAATCATTATATACTTGAGTGTCTTATGGCCCCAGTAAAATCCTAGATAGAAAAGAGATTCAACCATATCTACTTTTTAAGCTTATCACGTCTTAATATCTTAAACTCCTTATCGAGATACATTTTACATTCTTAAGGATTTCGTCCCCTCTTGCCATACGATGCTTAGGTCCTTATATCGTCCAAACGACCTTGCAATCTACGGTCCTACCTATCATGAATTCTAACCAGGTCGTAACTACGACCTCTATGTTCACGACCTCCAAGGCGTGAGGTCCCCTCATCTCTCCGAGTTTCTGGAGGAGCCCGACCTCCAAGTCTTCTTATCAGGTGGAGCTGTTCCTCGAGCTGCATAATCGAGCTGCCTGACGAGACCAAACAATCGAGCTAAGGCTCCCTTAGACCGACCATACCTGAGGTACCCACTTAGGCCGGTTCATGAAGCTATTTTGAGTGTTATATCATATAGTACTCAAAATTTTAATTTACATACATTATTTCTTTGTTTAAATCATTGTTTAAGTTTAATACAAATAAATTTTGGATACAAGAATAGCTGTCTGTACTTTGTTAGCTATTAGTATCTAATATCTATCATAAATATAGCTAAATTAAGTTAATTTAACTTTACATTTTAAGCTGTCAAAAAACATCACGCTAACTATTGCTAGATGGTCAAAAAGATGCAATAGAATATAAAACTTCATGTCAATGTAAAGTAGCATTGCGCGTTTGACTAAAACCAACAATGTAAATGAGGGACTAAAACCAACAATTTAACTTTACATTTTTTTTATTTATTTTTCATTAGGATTGATCTATCCTCCTCCATGCTTGGTTGTAATTGGGCTCTTGTAGCTCCGAACTCTGTACATATTTTCTTATGAGATATAATATCTGCCGTTTCGAAAAAAAAAATAAAAAATGACGGGCTTGATTCGTGTCATCTTTTTACAATTTGAAGATATTGTGTTCCCCTTACGGAACCATTCCGTCGTGATATAGAACCGTTAATCAATTATCCTCGAAAATTACATGATAATTTAACAGTTTCAAACCCCAACGAAATTGTTCCGTAACGGAACCGTAACATTTACTCTTATTTTATTTAACTATTAGACCCAGGGGCGAAACTAGTGGGGGTTGGAGTGGCGCCGACCCCTCCAAAA
>CACSLK010016728.1:4679365-4707117 GCA_902706635.1 Striga hermonthica
AAAAAAAAAAAATAGAATGCATGAAAATCAGAAAATCAGAAAAGGTACCATCCCATATATATTAATCCAGAACGCGCTGAGCCTACGTGGCTGTTTATGGTGATTCGGAATCCTATATGACAAAATTACATGCTTCGTTATTAGGTTTGGGTAAATTTTAATTTAAAATCCAAAACAAAAATAATTAGGTTCAAATTACCATAAATATGTTGATTATTTATGGTCATGTTAAATGTATTAATTGCATTTTAATATCATTCCTTATTATAACTATTGAATTGTAGATATATTTTAAAAGTTAATAACTTTTGTATTTTTTATCAGTTTTACATATGTAATATATCAAATTAATCTTCTTTTGATAAGCTTCGATTTAACATCCATATTATATGTATAAAAAATAATTTATATTTATCTTTATAACAATAATAAAATTATTTTTAATATTAATTTTAATTTATATTTACCTTCATAAGTAACACATATCATTCTAAAATATATAATAATATATTTTTTTGGTAAAAAAGTAAACTAAATTTAATATAATTTTCTCATTAATTTTAAAATTTAAATATAATTTTTTAACAAGCACCCGTGTAATACACATGTGTTGTACTAGTATTCTACTGTTTGGAAAAAAAATAAAAATGAAAAAGGTACCACAACCATGTATCGTGTATCTACTAGTACAACACCCGTGTATTACACGGGTGCTTGTCAAAAAATTATTCTTAAATTTTAAAACTAATGAGAAAACTATATTAAATTTAGTTTACTTTTTTACAAAAAAATATATTACTATATATTTTAGATTGATATGTGTTACTTATGACTTACATATGTTATATTATATTAGTTTTTATAACTTATATTATATAACTACTTGAAATATAAATATATTAGTTGATAAATAATTTAATTTTCTAATTAATATAAAAATAATTTTATTATTGTTATAAAGAAAAATATAAATTATTTTTTTTATACATACAATATGGATGTTAAATCGAAGCTCATCAAAAGAAGATTAATTTGATATATTACATATGTAAAACTGATAAAAAATACAAAAGTTATTAACTTTTAAAATATATATACAATTCAATAGTTATAATAATGAATTATATTAAAATGCAATTAATACATGTAACATGACCATAAATAATCAATATATTTATGGTAACGATACCGTAACATTTCTTCGAGTATTTTAAGTGTTGGATCATCTATCTTATACTAACTACATGTGTATTTAACGGGATGATACCGTAACGATACCGTAACATTTCTCGATAAAATGTTAATTATACAATGTATATTTTTTAAAAACTTAATATGGGATACTTATTTTTTGAAAATAAAAACCTTTTTTTGTCATTTTTATGGCAAAATAATTGATTATATATTGTAATAAATATTCTTGGTAAAAAATTATAGGTATAAACATAGTATTCTCTCTATTTTTTAATAAATGTCATTTTGAGAACTTGCACAGTAATCTATCATTATATAAAAAAAATAACCTTTTTAAAAATTTAGAAACAATTTCCCGTCAAAATCATTAATTACATACTAAAAATAACATAATTAAAAAAGTTTTAACTAAATACCAATTTGTTTGGAAACAATCCACATTTATATGGACTCTTCCAATTAATTTTGTTAGAAAAAAATAAGAAATATTTTTCAAAATTTTTTTGTCTATAATTATCTCAATACAACACCTTTTTAATTTTTGAAAAGAATCCCTATTTATATGGATTCTTTCAATTATTTTTGGTATATAAAAAAAAATCGAGATGGGCTATTTGATTTCCAAAAAAACCAATAGCAATAATTTGGTATTTATTAATAAATATTTAATGCGAAAATTTATATGTATACGTAATTTTTTATTTAAGTTAATGTAAAATAAATAATTGATCTAAATCTATTGTTTAAAATTTTCAAAATTTTTCAATCAATTATTTTATTTCTACCTAATTTATTTTTATTTTTATTGATATGCTACCATAAAATTTGAAAAATTATTGGTTAATAAAATTAAAATTTGAAATTTAATTCAAGAAAATTAGTTGATAAATTTGAACGACAAGGACTAGAAAATTACGAAATTATATATATATATATATATATATAATATTCATATATCAAATATATAAGGTAATTTAGTGTGTAGTCCAAATTTGAGTTCTAAATTCATAAGTCAAATAAGTAATTATTCAAAACTTATGAGTCAACATTAACTTTGACGACGTAAATGAAACAGTCAATTATTCATAGTTTAATAATCAACTATCAGAGATCTTTTTTTCTTTTGGTATTACTCAACCACTTCAATTTTTTGATTTGAATATTTTATATAAAAACAAAATCATCAAATTAATGAAACAAAATAAGATTTATAATTATACTTATTATTATTCACATATATTTTTAAATAGACAAGAAAAATTTATAACCTACCTATAAATTCGATTTGATTTAAAAAAAAAAAAATCGATTGGGTTTTTTATTCCAAAAATATTGCCGAAAATTTTTTCTTAGAACTTGAATTGAAAATTTGAAATTCAAAATTTCTTCTCATTTTAGTTGCCATAAAATTGGGTTTAATTCAAAATATCTTCCTAATATAAAGGATTATGTTTAAATTGAATTTCAAAATAACTAATTAAATGCTTCTATCCATATCCTTAGATGAAGAATTTTGTGCCACTTTAAAAATAACAAACCTGTTGGAAATTAAAAAATCATAATGAATTTCCATTTTTTTGGTTTTAATCTGTACGAAATTCAAAATGGTTTAAGAATTTCAAATCAATTGAAATTCATCTCTTTAATTTTTTTTCCATAAGTTTTAAATTAAATTCTACAATAATTAAGTCAAATTACAAATGCATTGTTTCAAAAATCAAGAGGATAATTTTGATAATAGACATATTTTTTTTTTTTCAAAATTGTCTTAGTCTCAGTCAATATAAAATAAATCCCATTTTTTTTGTAAAATTGATAAATCTACATAAAGCGTGAAATTTTATGCCTACAAAATTTCTTTTTACAGTAACTAACAAATGATAGTAATCTTGAAATCTTCTGTACTCAAATTATTTAAAATAATAATAAAAAATAATAACTAAAAAAATAATAATAATTTTGAAACTTTTGTACTCAAATTACTTAAAAGAATAACAATAATTTTGAAAATTTTTGTACTCAAATTACTCAAAAGAATAATAGTAATAATTTTGAAATCTTCTATACTCAATTTTTCAGGTACGGTAGTATCTTCATAAATTTCAACATCATGTCAATATTTATTTTATTTATACTAGGTAAATTTTCATTCAAAACCTTTAATGTATTTTCTTAGGCTTATAATATTTTATCATGTCATATTCAGAAAATATCTTTCATACACATGTAAACTTTAATGTTTTTAAATATATTTCTTTACAAAATAATTTAGAAAAGATGTATGTGACTTCACATCTTTTAATAGTAATATATAAAATTTTAGGTAATTTTACATATGTTAATGATATTTTAGGAGTTTTTTATTGTTTAAATATACAAATTTTATGTTCACTTGAACAAGCTAATTTTATATCGTTTATAATAAACTGATATACAGTAAATTATATGACATGTTAACCCCACATCGTTAATTTATAATTATTATTTAATATCGTGTACACTCATCTTTAATTTATAATATTTTTTCTTGCTCTTTTAAGAGAAGATCAATAGTGGTTTCCCACTTTTTTCATTGGGTGACTCGAACTCGATACCTATTTATAATTATTATTTAATACTACCTCATATTTATAATAAATGACGTTTTGGAAATTTGCACACTTATTAAGAATATTTTTTTTGCCAATAATAACCCTCATTAATGAAGATAGAGACTAATGCTTTGAGAAAATGTGAATAGTGAATATGAAAAGATGTAGTGTATTTATTAGCTAAATGAGGGTAATAACGGAAAAATATGTACAAAATATCCAAAATAATACTCCCTCCTATTTTTTTTTAAATGTCATTCTAGCTTTTTCAACTATTTGCCAAAATAAATGTCGTTTTAGATCTTTTGTACATATTTTTTCCTTATTACCCTCATTTAGTCAATAAATACATTACGTCTTTTCATATTCACTCTTCATTTTTTCTCAAAACATTCATCTCTATCTTCATTAAATAAGGTTATTATTGACAAAAAAAATATTCTTAATTAGTGTGCAACTTCTCAAAACGACATATATTAAAAATAGGAGGTAATATTTATTTTGTTAATAGTTGATAATGCCAAAATGACATTTAAAAAAATAGGAGGTAGTATTGTTTACTCGTGCATCGCACGTGATACGCACTAGTTAAGGATATTTTTTTGCCAATTATAATCCTCATTAACGAGGATAGATATGAATATTTTGAGAAAAAGATGAAGAGTGTGTATGAAAAGACGTAATGTTTTCATTAGCTAGATGAGAGTAATAATGGAAAAATATGTACAAAAATTCCAAAACGTCATTTATTTGATTAATTGTTGATAAACCCAAAACGGACATTTAAAAAAAAATGGAGGTATTAGTAAATTTCTCCATAAAATTTTATAAAATATTTTGATTGTCTTTCAAAGTTTAGATTAGATCCCGAAATTTGGACAAAAAATATTCCCTCAATAAAATATTACCAAATACCAACTCTCGTCATATCTTCCGTAAGCAAATCGAAATGTAAAAACCGATGAAATTATGTCAAATTCCGATTCGATTTTATGAAATCATTAACGAAAACAAAAAAAAAAAATAAAAATAAAATGTCAACAGAGCCCAAAGTCTAAACTCAAATCAGCAAGAACGCGCAGTTGCAATTGGAAAAACAAAAGCGAAACTGCATCGAAAAGTCATTCATCTTTTTCTATATTCAACTATCTTTTTTCCCCCCTTTCTTCCTTCTTACCATCTGCAAATTTCAAGTTCCATTTTTTGTGGGTTTTTTTTTTTTAACATTTTTCCTTAATTTTTCGTTCTCCCGTCTCCAATTTCACCTGCCCTTTTTCAGATCACGAGAGATCAACCAATTTCAACTTGCTCCTGCAATTTCTTGCAGTTTTGCCGCGCTTCTTGGCTACACACACACCCGTCCTCACAATTTCTGGCATTGAATTTTAATTTAGAATTTGTTGTTCATTTGTTTTACGTTTCTTGTTTTTTCTAGGGATTGTGGTCCTGTGCGGTCATTTGTGAGGTCATTTGTGAGGTCATTTGTGAGTTGTGGCTGGCCCCTTTTCTCCTGTACTTGATCACGGTGTGCCCCACCTGTAATTAGTTCTTGGCGGTGAAATATCTTTGGTGTTTGTTGATGAATGTGAGCACAAAGTCTTCCTGCAACATTGTTGACTTAAAAAAAAAAAAATGAAGCTTTTAGTCCGTGTGATCGAAGCGAAAAACATACCGGCCCTCGACCCAAATGGGTTCAGTGATCCATATGTGAAACTGCAGTTGGGCAAGCAAAAGTTTAGAAGTAAAGTTGTGAAGAAATGCCTGAGCCCATCTTGGTGTGAGGAGTTCACCTTTAAGGTGGACGACTTGAAAGACGAGCTTCTCATATGTGTTTTGGATGAAGATAAGTACTTCAATGATGATTTTGTCGGGCAGATCAAAATCCCCGTCAGTCACGTTTTCGAAGCCAAAGACAAGTCCCTTGGAACCACCTGGTACACGCTGCAGCCTAAGAATAAAAAGTCCAAGAACAAGGATTGTGGTATTGTATCTTCTTTATCTCTATATTTGGGTGTTTTGAATGAACAATTGTTTACTTCCTCTATGTTAATAGTCTGAGATATTTCGGTTCGAAACTTCTGTGTTTTAACTATTCGGGTTGCTTATGTAATGTGGATGGTTTTAGTTGTTGGTCAACTGTTGTTCATGGTTATAAGAAAGTAGAAGTCTTGATGTGGTTCTTATCTCTATGTGCTGTAGGTGAAATTCTTCTAACTATATGTTTCTCTCATAATAACACGCCGTTCGACCTCTTGCCGGCTGACACCTTTGTGCTGCCGAGAAAATCAGCTGACTCCATAATGGACAGTCCTTCGAGATCTTCGCCTGTGAGGTCATCTTCTACCACGAGATTAGATGAAACCGTCTCCTCAAAGGAGGAAAAGCCTCATGCTCCAACATTAGCCGGCCGAATAGCACAAATGTTTAACAAGAACTCGGACTCAACATCCGTGTCGAGTTCGGTTGAAGCAGCTGAGATATTAGATTTGCCCGAGAGCTTGGATCCTGTGGTAATGGAGCAAAACTCTGAGGAGCAAACCACTTCCGTTGATTTTGATGAGATGATGAAAATCATGGAGGCAAAAGATCAAGGAGGTGAGATCCCAAGTAGCTTGTCAGGAGGCGTTGCACTCGACCAAATCTATGGGACGTCTCCTTGGGAATTGAACTCGATACTGTTCTCACCGGACTCAGACTTTTGGAAAACCGCATCTGATTCACAGGGATCTACGGATTTGCAAATAGGCCCCTGGAAGTTTGAAAACTGTGGTGAGACTCTAAAAAGAGTGGTTTCTTACACGAAAGCTGCTAGTAAGCTGATCAAAGCTTTGAAAACGACCGAGGAGCAGATGTTCCTGAAAGCCGACGGTAAGAATTTTTCTGTAATTTCCAGCGTGAGCACGCCGGATGCTCCTTATGGAAAAACTTTCAAGGCGGAGGTGCTTTACTGCATAACGTTAGGGCCCGAGCAGCCATCAGGAGAGCAGACTTCACGCCTGGAGGTTTCTTGGCGAATTAATTTCTTGCAGAGCACAATGATGAAGGGTATGATAGAAGGTGGGGCAAGGCAAGGTATAAAGGAAAGCTTCGAACATTATGAGAAGCTGTTGGCTCAGATTGTGAAGCCGCTCGATCTTAAGGATATTGGGTCCGAGAGAGATCAGATGCTGGCGTCCCTTCAGGTGGAACGTCAGTCAGACTGGAAACTGGCTGTTCAGTATTTTGCTAATTTCACAGTGATATCTACTGTTTTAATGGGCTTGTATGTGCTCGTGCATGTGTGGCTGAGTATGCCAAGCACGGTTCAGGGTCTTGAGTTTGTGGGTTTGGACTTGCCGGATTCAATTGGTGAGGTGATAGTGTGTGGTGTTTTGGTTCTGCAAGGGAAAAGAGTGCTGGAGTTGATGTCCCGGTTTATGCAGGCCCGAGTGCAAACAGGTGATTTACTATTACCATCTTCTGAGTATAGAACTATTCATTATACGTACATAATGCCTTTTGTTCATATCTATGCAGCTTATTTGCTATTCAAATATGATTTTACATCTTTTATTGACATCATGGCTTTAGTCTCAATTGGCCCATCTTCTTTAGCATGGTTATATGTTCTTGATGAACTATTTTTTTTCTTTCCTCGTAATATTTTATATTACAGGTAGTGATCATGGAATCAAAGCACAGGGAGATGGCTGGTTGCTCACAGTTGCACTAATTGCAGGAAGCAATTTGGCGGCCGTTGACTCGAGTGGGTTCTCTGATCCCTATGTGGTGTTCACTTGCAATGGGAAAACAAGAACCAGCTCTATCAAGTTTCAAAAATCTGATCCTCTTTGGAATGGTACAGTCTGTTATTCTCTGTTATCCTCCTCCGAAGGATTGCTTAGAATTCTTTAAATCAGTGTGTTCAAGTGGATTCTTCATTAACAACAAATGGCCCCTTGCAGAAATTTTTGAATTTGATGCAATGGAAGACCCTCCATCGGTGCTGGACGTGGAAGTTTTTGATTTCGATGGCCCTTTTGATGAAGCTACGTCTCTTGGACGTGCTGAGATTAATTTTCTAAAATCAAATATTTCAGAGCTGTCAGATATTTGGATTCCTCTACAAGGAAAGCTGGCCCAGGCGTGCCAGTCGAAATTGCATTTAAGAATATTCTTGAACAATACTCGAGGTGGTAATGTTGTCAAAGATTATATATCTAAGATGGAGAAGGAAGTAGGCAAGAAGGTAAGAAATAATCTCTTTTTTCCTAGTTACAGTTTCACTTCATAGTGGAATATATATATCTATATATTTTTAATGTGCTACCTTCTGGTTCAAATAATACGGAAACTTTTTCATTTTTCCTTTTTTTTTTTCAGATAAGATTGCGTTCTCCTCAAACAAATTCAGCATTTCAGAAGCTTTTCGGGCTACCACCTGAGGAATTTCTTATCAATGACTTTGCTTGTCACTTAAAACGGAGAATGCCTCTCCAGGTAATTAATTTGGCTAGTTATTGTAGTACTTCTATTCATATAGTAACAGAATTTCCATAGGGAATATCAACATATTATAGAAGATGATGAAGCTTGGTGATTATTGATTAAATTCGTACATCTCTCGGGGAATTTTATGTCTAAAGTACTGATTTAAGGTTGTGGTCCCAGGGGCGGTTGTTTCTGTCGGCGAGAATAATTGGGTTTCATGCAGATCTATTTGGGCACAAGACAAAGTTTTTCTTTCTGTGGGAAGATATAGAAGACATTCAAGTCATACCTCCAACTTTGTCATCAATGGGTAGTCCAATTATCATCATGACATTAAGGCCAGGAAGAGGATTTGATGCACGGCATGGAGCAAGGACTCAGGATACTGAAGGCCGGCTCAAGTATCATTTTCATTCATTCGTGTCTTTCAATGTGGCACACAGGTAACTTCAAGTGTGGCTCTATTATTGTTATACAGTTAACGAAATTTGCAAAATATGTCTTCTTGCAGTTGTTATATTTCTTTTGGTGTGTTTTTGTAGATCTATTCTCTTAACCTTGTAACCTGTTTATGCAATGCCACGTCCCTTTTATGTTCGAAATAAACGTATTAAAAAATATAGTTTATCTATATGAATACATGTATTGAGAGAGTGACTGGTGGTATTATGATAATGTGTTAGTCCATTTTCAGGAATGTAGTAATGTATGCGATTTGTGACATGAACATTAAGATACTAGAGACTGTATTTATGACATGATTGTGTAATGGTTGGTAATACTAGTGTGTGTTTTTCTTCTAACATACAAATAATCATGTGTATGTGCGAACCTAGTGTGTGTTTTTCTTCTAACATACAAATAATCACGTGTATGTGCGGGCGTTTATTATCAGAACAATCATGGCACTGTGGAGGGCAAGGTCTTTGACCCTCGAGCAGAAGGTACAAATCGTGGAGGAAGAATCTGAGGCTAATAATGTCCAAGCTTCTGAAGAGGATGCCCTAACCAAGAATCTCATGTCTACAGACGAGGAAATCGACCCTAAAAACCTTCAAGCAGTGGATGAAGACTCCGAGCCCAAGAGCCTTTCCACTGAGGAGAGTGGCTCGTTTTTGGGAGTCGAAGATGTTAACATGTCCGTTGTTTATTCCTCAATCCTCTCTCTTCCTGTGAGTATTTCCCCCCACTTTTACTTCCCTCAGTACACATCTTCCCAGACAATTAGCATTCATTTGACCTGAAAAAAGCTTTTGGTTTTTTTTTTTGTTTTGTCACCTTCTCAGACGAGCTTCTTCATGGAGTTGTTCAGAGGTAGCGAGATCGATCGAAGGGTGATGGAGAGAGCTGGCTGTCTCAATTACTCTCACAGCCCATGGGAATCTGAAAAACCGGACGTGTACCAGAGGCAGCTGTATTACAAGTTCGACAAGCGCATATCTCGTTACAGAGGGGAGGTGACCAGCACTCAGCAGAAGTCTCGACTTTCTGGGAAAAATGGTTGGCTCGTTGAGGAAGTCATGACTCTCCACGGGGTCCCGCTTGGCGACTACTTCACGGTATGCTCATCTTTTAATTTTCATTTTCTATTCCTTCTTGATGGAGTATCTTGTACTAAATATATGGGTTGTCCTATTTACAGCTTCACTTGAGGTATCAAGTCGAAGATTTACCTTCAAGGTCGGTAGGTTGCAACGTTCAAGTACATTTTGGGGTCGCGTGGTTGAAGGACACCCGACACCAAAAGAGGATCACAAAGAACATTGTGTCCAATCTTCAAGAACGTCTTAAAGTCATGTTCAGTGTATTGGAGAAGGAATACGTATCGGGATCATAGTTTTAACCTCACAAATACTTACACAACCACAGAACAAACAATCTCTTTAAAGTCATCACAGAAAGTGCATGGTTTGACCTTTGTTGGACTGACTTTTGCTGCGCGGTTCAAGCGGCAAACTAACTGGGCTTTCTGATTGTACATAGGATTGACAAAGTTGACTGCATTGATGCATAAGGGCGGGCCTTCAATCGAGAACTGTAAGGCGATGTGTTTTTCCGGGGTCCGATAGGCTCAGTGCTGCTGTATTGTGATAT
Organism: Striga hermonthica; assembly: GCA_902706635.1. Lineage (NCBI taxonomy): Eukaryota > Viridiplantae > Streptophyta > Magnoliopsida > Lamiales > Orobanchaceae > Striga > Striga hermonthica. Next base: position 4,689,715 of record CACSLK010016728.1, read on the forward strand.
ATGGGTTATATGTAATTTGTTGTAGCATTAGTACAAGTTATATCTCTTGTTTCTTTGAATTTTATCCTGCATGTGCCCATAATGTGTCTATTTGGAGACTTTAATGTACTATTGTTTAATGGCTTCAGTTAGTGTAACCAATTTTGACATGAAAATTTTCACAATCGACTCGAGAGAATTTGTCTGCCTTTAGTGTAAATTCAGAAAATTGAAGCAGGTCTAAATTTGCAGGTGTTGTCTGTTAGCAGTCAAATATATGTACTTCAGCTTAACTCATTCTTAAGATTTAATATACTCCTAAATTAGTGTGATATAATAAAAGTGTGGTAAAATTAGTTGATAAGTTAACCGAAATAAATATTTAATGGGCTTATTTGAAAATTTATCTAAAGAAACTTATGAGATGAATTTAGTTTCTTTTTTTTTTAAAAAAAAAAATTTGTCATTCCGAACCAAACTTATTTGAATATAAGCTACATAAATAAGTTATATATATAAGCTAGGTTATGGTGTCATTTTAGCATTCACTGGAAAAACCAATTGTTTCAAGCACAGAAATGCAAATATTTAAATGTAACAATAAAAGTAGTTATATTTTGTCTCCTATAGTTAGCTAATGAAATATATATATATATATATATATATATATACATATCTAGTACATGTAAGTAATAACAATTATAACATGTATATATGCAATAAAAATGGGATTGGCTGGTTTACTATTGTAAATTTCTTATTAACATATATGTAGGAAGATGCTAGTTGCTACGATTCCGTTACGGAACCATTCCGTCGGAGTTTATAACCGTTAAATCAACTATATCTGACGGTTACATGATGATTTAACGGTTACAAATCTCGACGAAATGATTCCGTAACGAGACCGTAGCATTTCCCATACATGTATATTTATATGGGCTGAATAATGTAGATATGGGCTATTATCAAAGGCTTGTCAAAACAAAACCCATAACTCGGCCCACATTATTTTTTTTCCCTAGTCCTCCCTCCGTCTTCCTCAGGCTTTACCGTCGTCGATTTACAGATTAAAGTCTCCTTCTTTCTCACGCTTATTAATATTGTAACAAATTCCCCAATTCAAAGGTTTTCTTTTGCATCGAAACGTTTCTCATATCAGAGGTGGGTGCTGCATAACGCAATCACAGTTTTCATTCTTTCAGCAAATCGAGAAGCTTCGAGAAGATGCCGTTGCTTTAATTTAGAATTACTTGCCTTTCTTTTCTTTATCCTTTTTTTTTTTCGGAGGAGGAACTAACTCAATACTGTCGTATGTTAATTCATGTCTTTTTCGTGTTCTTATACATCTTTTCAGCTGCTGTTTTGCATTGCCTGCTTACAAGATGCTATTTTTTTTTTGTACGTTTTTTCTTGCATTGTGTTGTAGATATGGGCTGCAGCTTTCCAAGTAGTTAGATTTATTTGATTTGCCCCTTTATCTTCCCAAGATCACTTTTTTACCAAGACCCATTAATTTCTATTTTCCCCTCGATGTTTAACTGTTGAAATTCAATGTTGTGTTATCTTTTTGGGTTAGCATTAGGACTTACAGTTTATTTTAGTGTTTTCATTACTGAAGAACGAACTTGTAGAACTTAACACTATCACGATACTTGTTTTTGCAGGGTTTGTGTTCATATTCTGGTGCCTGTGATGTTGTATTCTTAGTTTTGGAGTCTCCAAAAGGTCTTGATGTAAATTGAGCATTGAAAACTATGTACGGAAGAGCGGGTCTTGATCGTTTCAAGAAAGCCCAGTCTTCAGAACCATTCTCAGTCTCCTCAAAACCCACCTCTAAAACGAATAACCTACAGGCTTCAGCCCATCCAGCTGCAGTTTCTGTTGAACAAACACAAATTTCGTATCAACAAAACCAATATCTGAATCACCTGAATGCAGTGACAAGGGCTGTAGCTGCGGATGTGGGCCCAACTGCGGTTGGAGCCCAACAAGCTACTCAGGTTGGAGGGGGGCAGTCCACCTGGCAGCCTCCTGACTGGGCAATCGAGCCACGGCCTGGTGTGTACTATCTCGAAGTTTTGAAGGACGGGGAGGTTATTGATCAGGTTAGGCTGGAGAAGAAGAGGCATATCTTCGGGAGGCAGTTTCATGCTTGTGATTTTGTGCTTGATCATCAGTCGGTGTCAAGACAGCATGCTGCTGTGGTCCCGCACAAAAATGGCAGGTAAGGGTTATTGTTAATATTACACTTGTGCTTATTGTTCAGTTGTCAGTGTTCGTTCAGATTTGTGCTCCACCATAACTTTATTGTGGTGTAAAATGGTTGTCTCATTGTCGTTAGACTCCAAATTTTTCCTATATCGCTAACAATACGAATCGGAAGTTAATCTTCATGTTAGCTTAAGAGTGATCTGGCTTCAGAACTAAGATGTGTGCTGAGGTGATTTCGCAATATCAGCTGTCAAGACTATAAAAATTTATGTTGTTGATCTTATGGAGCAACTATTCCTTATTGACTTGGCCCATACTGACCGATTTATTTAAAATGTAAATCTCATAATTTTCGTTGGCTGATTATCCACTACTCTTTTTTTTTTTCACCATTCAGCATATACGTGATTGACTTGGGCTCCGCACACGGTACGTTTGTGGCCAACGAGCGTCTGACCAAAGATTCCCCCGTTGAACTCGAGGCCGGGCAGTCCTTGCGTTTTGCTGCTTCAACCAGAACTTATGTGTTGAGGAAGAACAGTGCCGCTCTTTTCCCACCAGCTCCTCAACCGGCCGAGATTGATTTGATGCCACCTCCCGACCCCTCGAATGAAGAAGCAGTTGTAGCTTACAACACGCGCATCAACCAGTCCTTGAATGGGCGAAAAGTACTGAGGACACCATCTAAATCGGCAGGATCAGAATTCTCTTCAGTTCCTGAAAGGGCATCCAAGAGAATAAAACGAGCAAGGGTGATGTTTAAGGATCAGGTTGGGGCAGAGCTTGTTGAAATTGTTGGATTTTCTGATGGGGCCGATGTGGAGACTGAACCTGGGCCCTTGGGCGTGAAAGAAGGAAGTCTTGTTGGGAAATATGAATCCCTTGTACAGATTACAGTTATACCTAAGGGAAAAGAACAGAACCCCAGAATGCAAGCCACTGATGCACAGACTGGTGGTGTAACTGATAAACTGAAAGAGGTCTTGAACAAGGTCAAGGCTCCTCCAGCAAAGAATGCTGGATTATACGGTGATCTTTATGGAGATTCGTTATCTGTCAAAGTGGGTTCTTCATGGGCGTATGCATCTGCTGGGTCAGGGGCTCTAGAAGGTTCTCCTAGTAAAAGTGAAGGCAGTTTGACTAACAATGGTGATGATAATGATGATGACGATGATCTGTTTGGCTAGGCATAGCGTGGTTAATTTGAGTTTATAATGGTATTCCCTGAAGAATTCAGTCTTTCTTCCACATAAGGGATATCTTGTTCCCGCTTATGGAAAATCCTTTTTGTTGTACTTCATAACATTCCTTCTTACCCGTCATGTTCTGTGAAGGTTCTAGAGGCTTGCTTGAGTTATAAACCATAATTGTACTCAAATCTTTTAATTGAAGGCTTTCAAAATGAATCGTGGAACATGGGATACCAGTTTTATGCTCGGTGATGCATTAACAAACTGTGGACAAGCCCTTGAAGGTGAGTATTCTGCTTAAATTCAAGTTGCCTACGAATTATAGAATTATTTTAGAGGTTTTTTTATTTTTGCAAAGAATAGAATAACGAGTACAGGAGTACTTACAATTTTTGTTTTGTGCCATGATATAGTGTTGTCATGTGTCCAATATTGTTCCATACCCTGTCTTGTTTTGGATTTGCCCATTTTTTTCTTCTTTTTTTCGCGCGCTCACTTTGGCGAAGTGGGGCATTTATGTTTATCTTGAACCTTTTTTCAAAGATGCTGGATTATTAATTCTTCCAACAGAGAACAAAAAATTACCTTCCGAATTTGTCCATTTCCAAATCAAAAATTCAAAATTTACATTTTCGTCGCAAGTTTGAAAGCTTCTCCTGAATTTCCGTGTCGTTGCTGCATCTGCCTGCGCTCTGTTGTTGTGAGGACCCCTTGTGCTGATATGTCCCTCGTAATATTTCGGATTTTGCACTAGTGGAAAGTTGGGCCTGATTTACTAGTGACTTCCCGTGCGAATTCCCTCAGCTCTTATCGATGAAAAAAGTCAACAAGGCCTTCGAGTTTCATGGGTCCACTCGAACTCTTCTCTTCATCTACCACTTGAAATATTGGACTGTTTTCTCCAAGTGGTTGGTGTTAAATGGCCCCACTTATGGGTCCCCGTCTTTGGTTGAAATTCAGACTTCTTGGGTGTTCAGATGAAAATGGAGTAGTGGTGGTCTGTGAACCTTGTTTTGCTGATAAGTGAGATCTAATTTGCACTGTTCAAATTTTTCATGAGTTTGGTGGGTTTTTATTTTTTATTTTTTCGTGAAAAGTTTTCTGTTCTGATTTATTTTCGACGTTTCCACAGGTCGGTGTGGTTGAATAGCTCACTCGATCTTTTTAAAGGTTCGGTAGGAGCTCATTCTCTGGAGTGATCATACTCGAGCTAAGCTAAGGTCCTCCAATGACTTGAACAAGCTCGAGATAAATAGTGGTCTTGCAGAATCAGAGCACATTAATATCATCTTATCAAATTCCAATTTCAGTTTTATGTTTCAAAATAAAGCATACTAGTACGATACTCGTATTCAACACGGGTTGAGTTAAGAAATATATGATAAAAATTATATATATCTAATCCCAAACCTAACTTGAGAGCAAAAATAATATAAAAACAACATCACGGAGTATAAATTTTCGTCATGTCAAAATCTGAAGCGTGAGAATTTGCCGCTTAAACTCAACACGTTGTGAATCAATATATTAGAATCCCAACGTTAGCCACATAATCTTCTTGTGAAACAACTCTATGTATTAATTATACCCATGATTATCATGTTACTAATATGATTTTCATCATCACTACTGCCTCCATCATAGCAAATCGTGCGTGACTTGTGAGTTAGAAAAACTTTATCAATAGGATGATACAGACTTTTCATTTTTGAATGTGTTTGGTAACATTAATCAGCGTGTTCTTATGATTTTAAATGTTTATTTTCAAACTAATACGTAGCCCGTAATGGAATAAAGATATTAAATGACGAAGTTTCATATAACCATCCGTTTAAGTAAAAAAATAATATGATTAGATCATCTATTTTTCTTTTTCACCTGTTTTAATCGGTGTTTTTTTAATTTTTCGTACCGTTATACCTGAGCCTATTAGGCTAATATGTAAGTCAATCAATATATTTGCCTGCTAACTTGTTTATATTAATATGAATAAGATTTTAATACGCATTTTTTTTATATAGGAAAAAATGACAGTTTTATTTATTTTTGTTCACTATATATTTACGTTCTATTTCATTTTCATATATATATATATATATATGTTAAACTCTCTAATGTTGATGAATTGCAAGTCATAGTGTATTTATAGATGTTCTTGAACATATCCAAAACTGAGTTGGAATCTTTTGAGCAAGAATAGGTTCGCCCGATCGCGATCAAGTCACGCCCACGACGGTCGTCGTTCCCACAATATGGCACAACGCGCTTGGAGCCTGTATGCACTTGTTCAGACTCAGAATCGGGTCCCTTTTTTGTTTTTCTACTCGTCCCTAGTGAACTCGCATAGAGTTCTAGCATGCTTACTCAATATATGATACTAGCTAGTTTGCATTTTTTTTTTTTTTTCAAACAATTATCAAAGATCAAATATTTGCAAATTCAACAATTAATATTTCAATTACTAAAACTCAATTTTGAGTTACATAGATCGATTATTTAGCCTTGAAAACGTTGTTTTCCCCACACGTCAACTTTAGAATTAATTTCTCATTCGATCTTAAAATGATTTGGTGGGGTCTCTTTGTACATAATGGCCAGCTTTATTTTTTGGCTAGACTTGGTGTATGAGCAGACACAGGGTCGACAAAAATAAGAGGTAAGAAGACCATCCATCAACACACTTGTTGATCGGAGCAAGAAGACTAAACCCGGGGCAGTGGGGAGAAATATGATGAGAAAGTGGTATTGGATCTTTCTTAATGGGCCCCACCGATGCTCCTTGAGATTCCCCCACTCATACTACACACCCACTTGCATTGCATTGCACGCCGCAACAAAGTTTCTTCGACTCAAAAGTGTCGAGTCGAAGGGACATCATACACAACTAAAAATAACATCATACACAATTAAAAGTAGCATCGAGTATGGTTCTCACGATTCTCACACCAGACTTAATTTTTTGGTATTTGTATGGTAAATTGATGTCATACATTTAAACTTCATTAATTGTTTGGTATTTGTATGGTAAATGTTACGAAAATTCATATCATGCTAGCTTGGTCATTATCGTGTGATCACATCATATTTGAAAATCCAAAATAAAAACTAATTTTGATCAAAATACGAATATAATAGACTAATTAAGTTGCGTGAATTGTCAAGCTAGTGACCATTTACAAATGTTATACAAAAAACTCATTAAATTAGTTAATTAAGAAGATAAATTAATAAAAAAGTTTCAAAATATCACTAGATCGACATATTGTGCCATTTGTAATTATACTATCCAAACCAAATTAAATGATACACCCTAAAATAATTTCACATTCCAATAAAAATTTCAATTGAAAAATTCCGTTGGAGTGACTTTCATTAGAATTTGATCATTCCAACGACTATTATTCCAACAATTTTTTACCGTAAGTGTTATTTCCGTTGTAATATGCAATTTCAGTTGGAATTTTCATCTCCACTCATATTTCAACCATCGTCAACTCTAACAGAAAATCCAATGGAAAACTTATTCCGACGGAACTTTTTGCTGGAAATAGTAGTTAGAATCTACTGAAAAACTCCAACGGAAATAATAACATTGGAATATCCATTGAAACTGCCGTTGGAATCCCATTGGAATATATTTCCGTCGGAATTTTTTCATTGGAATTTCATCATTTTCTTATAGTCACACCAGTATAGCATGTAAGTGAAATTATAGGATGATACTTATGACATTTCTTCATACAACTGCATCAATGGCTTTAATGTTGTCCTCACGGCTCCATAAGTTATAGACACGCATTAACAACTATGTTGACTACGAGCACATTTCGTGCATGTTTTTCTTTACCTCATACATGTCTTCATATTATGGTAGGGTTTTCTTTGTCTTAAGATGGCCCATTAAAAAGTTGTTTTAATTCCTACTCTTCTTCTTCTTCTTCTTCTTCTTCTTATAATTTGTTCACTAGCCATATTATTATTACATGCACACCAAGCAAATAATCTTCAAGTAAGTACTCTCTCTTTGTTTTGCACATGCTTATTAGTGTCCTTTGTTCTTTCAAAAGATTAATGATTTAGATAATCCAATCCAAGGGCGACGAACGTTAGAAGCCGTGATTCGGAGCAACTTATACAATCGTAATCCAAATTCGATGTTAATTAGGGTAAGGTTTTCATTGAATTGTGATGTATCATGATATTCATACAATAAATAACAATATGGTATTGGTATATATATATATATATTTACATGCACATCTAGTTTTGTACTGATGTACTAAACATTATTCACCATCATTTATATTCTCCCAAAAGCAAGGGCAATGATCTTCAAGTAAGATTCCAAGTACCCAAAAAATACCAAAGGTGAAAAGTTAAAATTTTCTACCATGATGTTTGAATTCTAAATTTATGTAAATTTACTTCACAAGATGTGTGCATCTCTGACTGACCCACATGCATGCTGTATGTATCATTTAATCAATATGCAGCACATCGAGAATCAAACCTTGTATACAAAATCACTTTTTCTTTTCTTTTTTTGTACCCACATTAATATTATTTCTTCTCAATTTTTGATCATTTATCTTAATCTGCAGCTTCTTGTTTCTTGTAGATAGGGGTGAGCATCGGTGCGGTTCGGTCAAAAACCGCACCGCACCGAAAAATAACGAAAACCGGATCTTTAAGATTTCTTCACCGAATCGCACAACAATAGAAGGAAAAACCGAACCGAACCGAAAATTTCGGTTCGGTTCTTTGGTTCGGTGCGGTTTTTCCATTAATCGAAATTAAAAAAGAATAATCACCAATTAATGTAATGTAAGTAAAATTAAAGTGTAAAAATTAAGGTGAGGTTAAAACCGCACACCGCACCTTTCGGACAGAAAATCGAACCGCACCGAACCAAACCGCACCGTTAACCGAACTCGTCAAAAACCGCATCGAATAGCTCAGTTCGGTTCTGTTTTGCATTCACAACAAGGTGCCAAGAAAGTATTTTTCTGATGATGTGAATGTAAACAGACAAATTAATTAACTAATTATTAAGATATTACATGGTCCCCCTTAATCATTGTTAAAGAAAATAATAAAGGATTAAAGGTGCATTGTGATCAGACAATAATGTCACACAGAAGTGAGCTTTATAGATTGACATGATCCAACTTTAATCCTCTTATTATAACATTACTTTATATATGCTATATGGGATTATCCTCTTATTATAACAATTTGGATTTCATACAACAATTGTCATTAATCTCAAAATGACCCCATTTCATTTTCATAATTATTGATCTCCCTCGTAACTTAACCAGTTCTTGCAACCTATATAACATTTCATATGGACAACAGTTTCTATATAGCTTGCTCCATTGCCTGCAGAGTGTTCTTTAATCGGCGTATCGAGAAATGAAGTTCATGAAACTCGGGACCAGACCGGACACATTTTACACGGAGGAAGCCACTAGGTAAGTACGTGTGATCAGCTCGAATTCCTGTAATTGATTAATGCTGTTATTGATTCATTAATTTGTCGACGATATTATCAGGACAGTTTTATCGGACGTGCCAAGTGACCTCACTGTACGTGTAAATAATATCACTTTTCTTCTCCACAAGGTAAAATTATCTCTCAGAGATTTCATTCATGTCAAGAAAACAAAAAGCTTAGTTGGTAATTAGCAAAAACTTTAGGGGTAGTTCTGCATTTACACCTAAATTGCAGTATATGTTCTCTTTTTTCATCATATGGTTTTGCAGTATCCACTCCTTCCGAAATGCGGGCTTTTACGAAGGCTGTACTCCGAGTCTGGTGGCTCGAGCGATGATGTCACCTTAAAACTAGATGACATCCCGGGAGGACACGTGGCGTTCGAGCATTGCGCCAAGTTCTGCTACGGTATCACGATAAACGTCAGCGCACACAACTATTTGCCCGTCTTTTGTGCCGCCAAGTACCTCGAAATGACTGAAGCAGTCGAAAATGGAAACTTTGTGGCGAAATTGGAAACTTTTTTCTCGTCGTGCATTCTTGAAGGCTGGAAGGATCCTATTGTGACTCTACACAACACTGGGAAAGCGTATAATTGGTCCGGAAGTCTTGCTATTGTTCGAAGGTGCATTGAGTCCATTATCGACAAGATATTAACACCTCCTGCCAAGGTTAGGCGTAAATTTTTTTCGTTCGCCAAATTTCAAGGACAGTTTCAATAATTATTTCCTTCAGGTTGCATGGTCCTACACCTACACCCGATCGGGCTATTCGAAGAAGCGCCACCCGAAAGACTGGTGGACAGAGGACGTGTCCCTTCTCGATATCGACATTTTCAGATGCATCATTGCTTCACTAAACTCGACAAATTCTATCGAGCAGAAGCTCATAGGAGAGGCTCTGCACGTCTACACATGCCGTTGGCTGCCGGACGATATCATAACAGAAAACGAGCTCAATAATGAATGTTCAACCTCAGCTTCAGAATCTCCAAATATGAAAAAGAAAATACTGGAGACGATCGTGTGCCTGATTCCAGTGGAAAAAGGGTCCGTCTCGGTTAAATTCTTACTCAAACTGTTGAGATTCGCAAATTTTCTTGACGTGTCGAGTGCCACAAAATCCGAGCTCTTGAGGTTATGCGGTTTGCAGCTCGAGGAGGCTGATTCTAGTGATTTGCAGGCTGTCGACATTGATTCGGTCAAGAAGGTTTTCGAGAGTTTCGTGAGGCAGTTGAGGAATGGAGTTGAGGCCTTGAGATCGATAACTAAGGTTGGGAAGCTTATCGATCATTATCTGCAGGTGGTTGCAAAAGATGCAGATTTGTCGGTTCAGAAAATGATTTCTCTTGCTGAGACTGTACCTGGAGTTGCTCGACCAGCTCACGATGATTTGTATGTGGCAATCGATATTTATCTTAAGGTACACAGCTTTTACCAAACAACTCCATTGATGGAAAACAATTTTTTTATGTACTTCCCGAGTTCCGTTCATGCTAATACAGTCGAGAGAAACAGGAACATCCCAACCTGAGCAAAACGGATAAGAAACAGCTGTGTCGGGTTTTAGATAGCCGGAAGCTGACACCGGAAATGCAGGCCCACGCCGTGAGGAACGAGCATTTGCCTCTGAGGACAGTGATCCAACTTCTCTTCTTCGAACAGGGGAAAAGCAACTCGTCAACAGACAAAACGCAAATGTCTCAACTGAAGAGGTCCCAAACTACCGGAGGTAAGCTGGAATTAAGGCCGGAGCCGAGCTTCAAAATAGGAGAAGATGTGGGGCCCGGAAAGGAGAAAGGAAAGGAAATCCGGGACGAGGGGGCTTCTGGGATTCGGTCGAGCTCACGTGAGAAAGCTTTAGTTAGAAGAAATCAGGAAAAGAGCCAGAGATAAAGTCTTCTGTATTATGGTGTATGGGGAGTGAAATCTGTGTACAAACACAATGCACATGGACATTTGTATCCTTTTGAAAAAAGTGCATGAATTTATTAGACTTACACCAAGGGTAGGTTGTGTAAATTATGTCTTAATAGTAAGTGGATTAGGCACCAGATTTTTGTAATCTATGAAATCTGGCAACATTCCAAAACTTGAAACTCAGTGATTTCTCAGATGTTTAAAAGGTCATCATCTGTCAAATAGTATTCTGTATAACATGGTGAAAAACTCGCATAATCGTGAAAGTGCCAAGAAATCTGGTGAAAGCTGGTGAGGTCGACCGGTTAAGTTGTGACTCGCTTAGCGATTGTGCCGTGAGATGTTAAATAGTTTGCTATGCATTTCTGTAGGCGATTCACGATTATGCGAGTTTTTCACCATGTTATACAGAAATGCATAGCAAACTATTTAACATCTCACGTCACAATCGCTAATCGATTCACAACTTAAACCGGTCGACCTCACCAGCTTTCACCAGATTTCTTGGCACTTTCACCGGAAGAACTTTCTTTCGGTCTTTCATTATTTATTTTATAGTCAACCAATAATGGGGCGCGCCAGAGCCACAATGCTCATTTGCTTGTGCTGCCCAAACGACCAAACCTTGTTGTTGAACATTCAATAGTCAATACATGATAAGCGGGTATATTAAATTTAAATTCATGAAAAAAAAAAAACCAAGCCTTCATGAATTATTACAAAACAAGAATGAAATAAATACATTAAATTGAACAATTCTTGATGCCTTTCCTGTCAAATGCGACGTATTACCTAAGAAATCATTTAATGTGATACTAAATAAAAATGATAATGACACTCCATATGAAGAATTATATTCTATAAGTCTATAACTTCCTGGAAAAATAAAAGATATAAAGAAAGAATTGTTTCGTTTGAAGGCATGTTGTCCGAACTCCGAACCAAGGACAGAAGCTAACGCTTAAGTCAGAAAAATATACATATAAAAAAAAAAAAAAAGTCAACTAAAAAAATATTACTGTTTAGTTCTTGAACCTAGCTGTTATAATACAACCCTTCATGCATATTTGTCAATCATTTAAGTTTCTTGTTTTCATTTGGTTTTTGGCTTTTGGCAGTACTTTGTTGCGAAAGGTGACATGGGTGGCAAACCGAGCCGAGATGTTATGGCCACAAATCCGGTCGGCAGCTCATCTGCTCACGAACTTAGTTTTTCCGAGTCCGACTTTGTTTCGGAGAGCAAAAGGGAAGTTTACTCGAGATTTCGAAGGTTTGATGACAACTACACCACTCTAGACCAGGTAAAATTAAACTATATGTATATATGTAGCTTTTGACTCCAAATTGTTGCTTTATTTTGTTTCTTGTGAGGAAATTAACTGTTGGAACTTCAAGAAGCATGTTTCTTGCCTGTATGAATTAATGTATGTGACACTATAAGCTGTACTTCTTCTCTTGAATTTATGGTTAAGGGGTAATAACAATCATCGATCATCCAAACCAATGATTCTCGATTTTTTCGACCGAAAAGCAACAATCGACCTCAACAAAAATAGTCAGCTTCCTGATGAAAACGTGTTTTCTTCTTTTTTTTTTTCTTTTTTTTTTCCTTACATTCTTGATTGGTTTTTGATTTTTAAGGCATGCTTGTTAAACTAGACAGTTTCGTTTTCGTTCGTAATGCCGTTAGGTGAAACGAGCTCTTTCGGAATCCGGGCTGGAGTCGTCGAATCTGATTGTGGGCATAGACTTCACGAAGAGCAACGAGTGGACTGGTAGAGAGTCCTTCAGTGGAAGGTCCCTCCACTACATAGGCCAAGGCATGAACCCATACGAGCATGCCATCTCCATCATTGGAAGGACACTTCCGTCATTTGACGAGGATAATCTCATCCCTTGCTTTGGCTTTGGAGATGGTAATTAATTCTTCTACTCCTTTTTTCTTTCTTTAAGACTTGATACAAATTCTGAAATGATTTTTTCTTTTTATTTTGCAGTTAGTACGCATGATCAAGACGTTTTTAGCTTCTACCCGGACGGCAGGTCGTGTGACGGCTTTGAGGAGGCACTCGCTCGGTACAGAGATATTGTTCCATATGTGCGTTTATCAGGTTCGCTTAGTTTGAACCAGCTAATTTTTTCGAGCTTCTTTGTGGATTTAAGAATGTGGGGGGTTTGGTTTATTTGACTACTTTTATGTAACTTACTGAGTTATCTGTCTTGCGATTGTGTAGGGCCTACGTCGTTCGCTCCCATAATCGAGATGGCTATTGGGATTGTCGATCAAAGTGGTGGTCAGTATCATGTTCTACTGATTATAGCTGATGGCCAGGTACTTCTTCAACCACATTTAATTTCTGTCTTCTTGGAAAATCGAGTTACAAAAAGAAAAAAAAAAAAAGAAGAAGCAAAGTTCATTCTATCCTAGTCCAGATTTCTTCAAGTTTCGTGTGCCGTGACAGGTGACGCGAAGTGTAGACACAGCGGTTGGGCAGTTGAGTCCTCAGGAGAAAAAGACTGTGGATGCCATAGTAAGAGCAAGGTTAGAATGAGCAAAAAGAAAAAAAAAAGTATTCGATGGGATATTGTTTTACTCGAAAATCTTTGTTTTAAGCACCGTTTATTTAGTTATATATTTGCTCTTTACGCTTATGTTTTGCAGCGATTATCCACTGTCCATAGTAGTGGTTGGAGTAGGAGACGGGCCATGGGACATGATGCATAAATTTGACGATAATATTCCCGCAAGGAAGTTCGACAATATTCAGGTAAAGAATGTGTGAAAATTTTTGAACACTTGTATTCCATGCATGATCATATTGTATTTTTGGTGGTGGAAATGATGCGCAGTTTGTGAACTTCACGGAGGTTATGTCGAGAAATGTGCCTCTACAACAGAAGGAGGCCGAGTTTGCTCTGGCGACACTAATGGAAATCCCCTTACAGTACAGAGCCACTATTGAACTCCATCTCTTGGGGTAAACTTAACTTGATTTTGATATATTTAAAACAGTGTTCTGTTAACTTTTTTCTCATTTTGTATAAGGCAATGGGTTACTGTATAGCAGAAAGCAAAATATGCTCTGTTCATTGCCACCAATTTTATTAACCAAATCCTATGGAAGTTACTTTTAAGTACTTTCTCAGCAACCAGAGAGGAATTAGCACAGTAGTTCCATTGCCACCTCCAATTCCGACGTTGAGGTCACCAATGTTTTCCCGGTCGAGCAGCCGAAATTTCACGCCTACGCCCTCGTTTTCTCCCCCAAGTGTTTCGGAAATTTCTTCAAGTACTCGGGTGGGTTTATATGCATATATATACACATATATGTTTTTGCACTTCCATTATATTTTATCATTCAAATGACATTTATATCTACCTTGCTAACAATTATGTTCCGGTTGATACTCAGGGGTGCCCGGTTTGTTTCTATAACAGACGAGACCTTGCTTTTGGATGCGGCCATCAGGTAAACAGCACAATAAACACGGGTCATGTTATAATTTAAGTTCATCTTGTAAATCTACATATTTAGTATAATAATAACAATATTGATATACATTGTTAATTTGCAGACTTGTCATGAGTGTGGCTATGATCTCACGTGGTGTCCCGTTTGCCACACACAGATAACTACAAGGATAAGGCTCTATGACTGAACTAAATAATAAACTGTGTCCCCATTTCGTACAGAACTATTAATTATCCCTTCATATATGTCACTGGTTTTTCGGGAATGTACTGTAAAAACTGTTGATAATTTGGCAGTTGAAGTTGTTGAACCAAAGGTGAATGTGTGCTTCTATCGTGACAGTTGGCCAGATCAAAACTGGTGCTTCCTATTGAGATAATGAACCGTGTCCTTCCTTCCCAGGCGGTGTTTAGTAGTATTTTTCCCAAGTTAAATCGTAAATATCAACCTCGTGTCGTCTCACAAGGAAGGTTGTTCGGAACTAAGCTCCAATTTTTGTTGTCGAAGCACAAAAAGATAAAATAATTAATGTTTAATATTACAATTATTGCATTTTTGAGTTTGATAATGGAGTCCAGTGGACCTGCACACAACTTGTCACTTGCAAACAAATGCAAACCAGAGTCAGCCATGTGAAGTAAACGGCCTTGGCCTACTCACTATCCTCACTAGTGGTTTCGTACTTGGCCAAACCTACATTCGTTCAATATACCGAATGCAGAATGTTTATCGGTCAAGAAAAGCTGCAAGTGGAAGAGAAACTTCATCTTCTCCTGTTCACACACTGGCTCAGCAGTATCATTTGCTCGATCAGAGATGAATTTCTCCTCTATAAATAGGATAGAGAAGAGAAAGGCTAACATGCCAGCATTTGTTACAACATAAAACTAGAGAGAAAAGAGCAAAATAAAAAAGAATATAATATAATGTCGAGCAAGAAAACTCTGGTGACCATTTTGGCATGGCTTATAGTCATTGCATATATAGCCACGGCTTCATTTGGAGCAACAACGACAACGAAACCTTCCGAGCGTGTAGTCTACCCTCAAGGTAGTTTTTTTTTTAATGATTATTTTAGACCGATAAAAACGATTATTTTTTTCTTTACGCATTAATTCAGTAACGTTGTGTCTATTTAAGAGTAGTTGCGTTTTTGGTTTATTGTTGTAGGGTGCCGTTGCTGCCGGTTTGATTACTCCAAGCAGCTGATCACTTGTGCAAGAGTGTGCTGTGGGGATGACTGTTGCTAAAGACCAGTCCACAAGAATAAGAATTGGGGAGAAACTTGTAACTAAAGCATAAACGTTAAGATATGAGCAACAACTTTCCAACCATTGAATAAATTCTGGAATTTTCTTCCCTTCGAGTTGGCTTTCCATGTTGGTTATGTTTTCTTGGCTTTTGGCTTTCTGTTTTGTTTTGTAATGTGCGTCTGTTAATGTATGTCTGTCAACCTTAATTTCCTTATAATATGATCATTATTCTCATCATATGCTCATTTTTGTTCTTGAATTGGCACAACTAATGGCATTAAGATAAATCAAACAAACTGAACAGCATTCAGGCGGTTCGATTCGTCATATTTCAGTTAAAATGATAGGTCGTGGTCGTCATATTTCAGTTAAAATGATAGGTCGTGGTCGACAAGTCGCTCGTGGCCTATGTTCGAAACTTTCCGGTGAGACAACACTCGGTTGCCGGCGAGATCACGGGCAAAACACAAGACACAAATTAAAAAAAAAAACTCAAGCGATCACAAAAAAACACTATCTTGTTTGATGTTCTTGAATTGACAGCATTTCATGTGCTATTTTAGTGCTCAAATAGAAAAACTACAAAAGAAAACCATAAGACACTACACCTGAATTTAAAGGAAAACCATAAACTACACGAAACAAGAGTAATCATAATGAGTAAACGCGAAACATATACACAAGAACACTTATTATAAGAAGACCGATTATTTCATTAAAATTTTCGGATTACCCTTTCCCATTACTATTAACTCTTCCCAAAATCAGGCTGATTAGTGATGGACCTAACCCAGGCCCACTTATGATCGCTTGTGTCGACCATGTTCTTTGCTCGAGCCACCTCCTCCACCGGAATATACGCATAGTTCCCATTTACCAGCCCGCAGACGAAGCCCGTATACCCGGCCATCGCCCCGTGGATGGCCGAGTGCGCCACGAGTGTGCAGTACAAATTATCAGTCGCGTTCGCTGGGACCGCTCGGACCATGTATGTGGGATCGATATATTTCACCGTGAAGAGCTCCCCCGGGTGGGCCCCAGTCCACCACCTCTTGAGCTCCGACCTCAACCACCCACCCACATCCATGAAAACCGGGTTTCCCGACTCATCCCTCTCCTCCACATGCGATTGCTCGCCGGATTTCAGCATCACGTCCTGGCCCGCACCCTCGGCCACGACCACTACTGCGTGCCCGTTTTCTTTCAGCCGGCCATCGAGAAATTCGAAGAGGCCGCCCTTGCCTTCCAAGAAGAAGTCGTTTTCGGGGATGAGGCAGCAGTCCACGTCCCGGCTGCTGAGGGTAGCGTGCAGGGCGATGTGGCCCGTGCTGCGGCCCATTAGCTTGACAAGTCCCACGCCATTGACGGCACTCTCAGCCTCCGTGTGGGCTGCGCAGATTGCGTGCTGAGCCATCTCAACAGCCGTCTGAAACCCGAACGAGCGGTCGATGATGCCAACGTCGTTGTCTACTGTTTTGGGGATCCCGGCAACCAAAACGTGGAGGTTGCGGCGCCTAATTTCGTTGAAGATCTCGAGCATGCCGCGCATTGTGCCGTCACCACCAATTATGTATACCTGTGTTCGTGTGTGTTTTTTTGTGCACGTGAAAAGTTACATATCATATGATTTAAGGACCAACATTGGAGTACCATTACCACCCTACCAAAAACCAACAAACTACGAATTTTTTGGCAAATACATACAAATCTTGCACAAAATTCATAACAATTGGGTGAAATTATCAACCTGGTTGAAGCCGCGATCTCGAATGGCGTCCACAATCTTGTGGAGGTCGAACCCGCCCCTGGAGGTCTCGAGCGCGGTCCCACCCATCTTGTGCCACCCGTGGACCATCTTCGGGCTCAGCTGGACGGGCT
>CACSLK010016728.1:4769631-4787212 GCA_902706635.1 Striga hermonthica
AAAAAAAAAAAAAAAAAAAAAAAAAAACCTTAAAAAATTGGGAGAAAAGACTCTGGGGCACCACCATTTTCTACTAAATTCAAAAATAAAGATGATTACCTCGTAACCACTCCCATATCTTACATTCTCTTTCCAGCAAGAAGAGGTTTAGGAGGGGACAGAGATCTGATTTCGGGTGCCGAACTAGGGAAAATCGTGTTGAGCTTGTGCATAAGAATATCCGATCTCGATGGAATCTCATTCAAAAGAAATTGCTGAACAATCGGTTTTTTGAACCATTCCATCACAGAATCCCCAGGGGCCCTCAAAACAACTTTACTGACCTCGAAAGGCGATTCC
The DNA here is from genome assembly GCA_902706635.1 of Striga hermonthica. Taxonomy (NCBI): domain Eukaryota; kingdom Viridiplantae; phylum Streptophyta; class Magnoliopsida; order Lamiales; family Orobanchaceae; genus Striga; species Striga hermonthica. Next base: position 4,769,971 of record CACSLK010016728.1, read on the forward strand.
ATCGAGCTCAGCATTTGGGCCACCACTATCCTTAAGGTCGGGCCAGTAACTAATTTAATCCGCCTAGGGACGACACCGTAATATAACATCCGTTTTCTGAATCTATGAAGCGTGTGCACCACTGCCACAAGAGCAGCCCCAACAGCTAAGTTCCTCACATCGAGTGACCACGCAATGTGCTGGTCAAAAACGATCGCCTTTGGGAAAAGCTTGTTTTCATACGCAACTTTCCACACACACCGAGCCCGGTTTATTTGTCCCATCAGAACAAGATAGTTAAGGAGAACGTTCACAAAGTACCTGGCAGCCCCTTCTTCCAGCTCGTGGTCAATGCCCTGGAAGAACTCCCTCACGAAGGCCAAAACGGGCTGCTTCCTCTGTTCGGGCCCGGTGAACAGCCCGCAAAGAAAAGCATGGGCCTTGTGCCTTGTGGCACTTAGGATGGACATCAAGCGCCTCTCATTGGTCTCGTCCTGGCATCTCACCAGATGAGCAAGAATTGACGTGTAGAGTATGAGGTCAACCCTAGCGGCCCCACTGACATACGTCTCGAGAAGAGGCTTGGCTGACTCGTATAGGCCGCTCTTCATGCACGACTCGAAGAGCTGCCGGATTATGAAGTTGTTCGTCCGGATGCCCGACGAGCCCATGAATCGGAGCCACCTCAGAGCAAGATCAACTGACCCATCTTTTACATAAACCATTAGAACATCACTGGCATTCACTTCAACTGAATACCCCATGTTCTTCATCTCGAGAAGAATTTTTGCAGCCACGTCTACAAGCTTCTTTTTCGCCAGTAGGGTCAAAAGGGCAGTGTAGGTGCTCAGGCTGGGCCTCAAGCCCGCATTCGTCATTGAGTTGTATAGTTTCATAGCAGCATCTACCTGTCCAGAGGCAGAATGCATTTCCAAGAGGGAGGAGTATGTAGACGGGGTCGGTAAAAATCCAGCTTTCTCCATATCGGCAAATATTGACATCGCAATCTCTAGCTTCCCAGATTTAGCGTGGGCCTCAACGATCGTTGTGTAAAGCCCGTAGTTCGGTCTGAAACCGGCTTTCTTCATCTCATCCCACAACCTCAATGCTGTATCCAGCTTCCCAGCCTTAACAAATGAATCAATTAAAGCAGCAAACATGCCGCCAGAGGGCCTCAGCCCGAAACCCTGCATTTCCATGTACACTTTCATAGCCGTATCCAATCTACCAGCCCTCCCCATAGTATCAACAAGTGATAAAAAAATCCCAGAAGTCGGCTGGTAGTTCTTTACTTTCATCTCCTGAAAAAGCTTCATGGCGGCATCTAAGCGGCCGGATTTGGCTAAACTCGGTATCATCATGTCATAAGTTGACCCATCCAAGGAACACTCATCTTTCTCCATGCTCCCGTAAATCTCAAACGCCTTGTAAGGCAAACCTTTGCTTAGAAACAGAGTTATTAGTGAGTTATAGGTCTTGGTATCGAGTTTGGAGCCAAGCTCCTGAACTTTCTTGAAACAACAGAAAGTGACCTCCAATTTCTCGGCCTTGGCCAGATACTGAAGCACCCTGTTACAAGCGCTGGATGATGAAATCCCATTGCTGCCGGAATCCGAGACCATCTCCTCAAAAACCGACTGAATCCCATCAAAATCCCTGCTCAAATTCAACTTGTCAAACAGCAACACGTAACACTGGTCGTCAGGCGAGTACCAAGGCTGCCTCTTGGCCCATCTGAACAAACTCAACAAAGCCTCACTGTCATCTATTATCTTTAATGCCTGAGTGACGTGAGTCATGTTCGGAACAAACTGCAGTTTGTCCAGCTGGGTCTCCATGTCCGGGCCCCACCTCCACCTCTTTAGAATCTCGACTATTTTAGCCACGGCAGCGATATTGGAGATGGGCTTTCTCACTCCACCGGCCATCACGTGGTCGTCTAATCCGGGCTCGACGGACCTTATTCCCTTTCCGGAGTAGATGACGCCGCCGGACTCGTCAAGATAATCGATTTCCTCTGTCCACACGTCGGGGTCATTCTCGCTAGTTCTCCCGGAACAGTATTTTCTGATTAAATTAGGATCATTTGACAAGGAAATTGGGTCGGCTTTAGGACAGAATGGATTGGAATAACTCGAAAAGGAGGAGGGAGTCGATATTTTTCCTGATTGTCTGAGATTTTTCGAGAACAAAAAGGCGCGGGTTAACATTTTTCCAGAATGTCGATTTGGTGAATGGGGAGAGGGTTAGTATATTCATAACATGGAAGTTAAACCGAAGCTGATTTTGGTACCAGGTTGATGATCTTGACAAATACTTCCATTTGATGAACTTGCATAGGAAGAACCCTAAACCCTAATCAGACATTTGGGTTTTGTTGAAATTGCCCAGTTATCTTAACCGAGCCCACCCGGGGCCATAACAAAACGGGCGGTTTTGTACCCATAGTTGGTCCTAATTATGAGTTCGGGCTTAGCACGGACTTGAAGATTACCGAACTCCAAACCGTTCTAAAAATTGAACGATCTCGAAATGAAAAATATTTGTTGACTGTTTGACTATCCCAAAATTGAATGTACCGAAATTTTCTTTGGTATGATTATGGAAATTCATAAAATATTTGTACTGAAAATCGAACAGAAAATAACACAACCAAATCGAGGAACCGAACAAGAATTGATTTCAATTCATAATATTCATATATATAAATATATAAATATATTTTATCTTAGGAACAGAAGAGGTGAATACAAGTACATAGAGGTCGGTATTATAAACAAGAAGTGATTAACATATATAAGATTTTATACCTGGATGGTATGAGTAAGAACATGAGCAACTTGGGAAGTCCGGTTGCCAGATGAGTGTTCGGTCTCCCCTTCGGAGAAGATAGATAGCATATACGTGTACCGCATGCCTACGTCCTTCGAGATCGCGAAATAATTTGGTTGTTCCAAGATTGGAGCCCCTCTCTCCTAGGTAGTTTCCTGAGGCGGGCTGGTAGTATTCTATTTTTCTTTTCATCATATGGGCCCCTTTTTTGGAGGACCCAGCCTGTTCAGAGCCCCCAAGTGTGGGCACTATTGGTGGCTCAAGGATAGGAGTTGGCTGGATCGGAGGAAGTTCGACGAGAAACGTTGACTAAGGCATGGGAGGGGCTTGTTTCACTTGCAAGTAGTCTTAACGGTGGCCTCTAGCTGCCTGGAGTGCTTGGTCGAAGAGGTTGAGCCTAAGAAAACAGAAACTAGCACAAAATATGCACGAGATTAAAAGAACAATTAAAGATTAAATGAGGGAATAGTAAATATAAGGACCTCCGAAGTTAAGGACTACCTAAGTCAAAGATAGGTGTGCCTCGCAGTGGAGAAAGGCCACAATATGACCTCAGTTGGGCATCATCAGTCAGACGGTTGAGGTCGTAGGGATTTGTTTTGTTCCATTTTGCAATAAGATCCGTATTAAGCCTTATTTGGTCTAGAGGATTTAAGTTGGCCAGGCTTTTCGAGAAGCCATTAAGGTGAAAAATCAAATGTGTTTGGAAGAGGTCAGGCAAAGAAGTGTCTCAACTTCCAGTCGAAATGTTATAAACAAGATCGGCTAGAAAACAAGCATTGTTCCTGAGGGAGACGTAAAAGGACCCCTTTTGGGGCCTATGCCAAAAGTAGTGGAAGAATTTGGGTTGAGGTTATGGAGAAGACAACGACTGAGAATGCAGAGTCTGACCACTATATGGAGTTAGGGATAAAATGGTTTACAGGTATCCTGTAGAGTCGGGCAAGCTCCACGAGGTCGCTCTTCAAAGGAAAAGTAAGTTCGGAGTAGACCTGGTCTAGGAAGAAAGTATAGAAGCCCTTGGGGGGCTGGGGAAATGATTCTATGGCCTTTGAGGCTCGGAGTTCCAAAGAACATGGAAGCTCACACTCATGCTTGAGGTGTTCGAGCTCGGTGTCAAACCATGAGGACAGGGGGTTAGGCCGGATGACATGGACCAGGCCAGGAGTAACTGTAGCCAGGGCACCCTCGACGGTAGCTACGTCGTCTAGGCGTCTGAAGGAAAAGGGGATGGCTGAAAAGAAGTTGTTTGAAGGTTTAAAAAATTATCGACTATTGTGTTTAGTCGAGCATGAAAATAGAAGGTCGAGGAACCAGTTCCTGGAATGATAACATATGAAGAGGTGTTTTTTGAGGAAAGAAGAAAAATGAGCAAGACAAAGAGATCTCCAAAAGAAGCCCCAAAAAGTTAAAAAAGAGAGAGAGAGAGAGAGAGAGAGAGAGAGAGAGAGAGAGATAGAGAGAAAGATAAGGGAAAGAAGGAGTTTAGAACATATCTATAAATCAGTCTTGGTAAATGACGTAAATCAGTGAACTCGCCAAAATCGAGAGCAGGTCCTGGTGTTTTTAAGTCAAATGGTAACTTGTTGAAAAAGGCTTTTTTTGGCAAAAGCTCTAAAGTGTGCGGAAATGGTAAAAGGGCTGAAGTGAAAAATAAGGAATTCTTGTAAGTCAATGAAAAGCAGCGAAAGAAATCCGACTATTGGTTAACACATAGATCGAGGGGTCCAAATTGTGGCTAGAATCTGATGGAACATTTACACGTGGACATAAGACGTGTCGAAGGATCGCAATCCAAACTGGTGATGCATTTTTTGGCGTTTCATATCCCCCCAGGCTGTCTGACACTGCAATTAATGCAAAAGCAACCTATGTACAAAATCATAACAAAGTATAATTTAAGCACAAGTCTTGGCAGGTCGTTCTGAAATGAGGGCTAAATGATGTTGCACCGAGAATAGCTCGGTCGGTCTAGATGAGCTCCAGCTTGCAAAGAAGAGGTTAACCCAGTCAGGGAGCTCGCGAACATAGCTTAAGGTACTGGTCGATATAATAAGATGACCTGGAGGTCGTGATCTCTAGGAGCTCGAGTAGTAAAAATGACCTTAATGTGTCAAGGTCGCTAGTCAGAAGGTTGGGAGTTGACCTTAACCAGGTTACATCGAGAAGGTAGGTCGTGGTTACCACCTGGGGACCCAAGAGTTGAGCAGTAAAAGCGAAAAGAATCCTAGTGAGATGGAAAGTATAACTTGTTAAGTAGACTTGTCATGATAGAGACGTGGTAAATTAGGAAAGATGATGTTTTGAGTCTCTTTTCTAAATAGGACTCTCTTAGAGCATCTCCAATGCTCTAATGTTGTTATAGTAATTTTTTTGACAAATGTCAAAAAATTAAATAGATTGTGAACCATGTAGGATAAATGTTGAGTTCACAACTATTAAATTAAAAAACCATCTCCAATGCACAATGTTGCCTAATTACAATATTATCTACTTGTCAAATACTAAATTTTAATATGAATTAATAAAATTAATTAAATAATTAAATAGTTTGAAAATGGTAATAATAATTTTCTCTCTTCTCCTTATTGGCTAATTAGAATGTGGAGTAGAATGTGAATGAACCACACTCTACTCTACATTGTAGACATTAATTATGTGCACATCATGACAACATTTGAGATACCATTGTACATTGGAGGATGGACAATTGTGATATTAATAAATGTGTTGATATAGAAAGTAAAATACCACTACAACATTGAGCATTGGAGATGCTCTTAGGCATCAAGACACCGTATATAAGGTAAACCAGGTTTTATGTTAGTATTAAAAATATACTTTATCAGTTTATTCTCTCGAGCAAGTTATGACTTGAGCGTCCAAGGTTTCTCGTCGAGACCCTCTTTCAATATATTGCAGGTCATCGGAGCTCGGAGCAAAAGGACGTTCGAGAATCGATCGATTCAACCCGATCGTGGACAAATTGGCACCTCATCTAAAACGTACTCACTAATTGGTGGAAGATTGCAAGGATTAACTATTAGTTGCATGCAAGAATGAATTTTTGATTAAAAAAATAAAATAAAATGGCATGATACTTATAAGACAGATTCCAACCTTTATAGTTACACAAGTAACATTAGTTCATTTGTTCTTGAATCTGACCATAAGGGCCAGCCACATAGTTTGTGGGGGGTGTGAGACAATGTTGGCAAGATCTTGGCTTTGAGTGGAAAGCAAGCAAAAGACAAACTTTTACAAGAGTTTTTTTTCCTATGTCAAGGCAAGCACATATGCCCATATATCTCAACACTGATATAATTTAATCACTAATTTGGATCCTCATACTCTTCCTCCTCCTAAAATATGCACTTACACACTACTTTTTAGCCACTCTCTTTTACATTTCTTGTGATACACATTTTGCAAGCACTCTTTTCTGACAGTGCAAAGCAGGATGAGCTTAAGAATCTGTCTTTTAGTTGGGCTATAAATATTGACCAATTAAAATGTTCCTTCTTGTTTTTTGTTTTGTTTCGAACGAACTTATTTTTCGTTCTTTACATATAGACCGCTGAGCTTTCTTGATTTTTCCATACGATGGAGAAAAATGGAGCTGTTCGGTTTTGCATTTTAGTTCTCTGTGTTTGTCTTGCAGAAGTTTTGCTAGAGCAATGTGGTAAGATATTGATTTTTTATCATTTTATTTCTGGGCAGATGGTTTCATTTACTGCACACTTATCATTAGAACTTTGATTTCAATTTGCATGAGTAGATTTGTTATGACACTTTTGCATTAATTGGGAAATGCTACAGTCGGAACCATTCCGTCAGAATTTTGTAACCGTTAGATCATCATGTAACCGTAGTAGATATTTATCTAATGATTACAAACCCCGACGGAATAGTTCCATAACGGGACCGTAGAATCTCCTGCATTTGATGTATAACTTAATAATCCCTCGCATTTCATCAGATGCTACAAAAACAACTCACCGGCACAGAATTGGAAAGCATCTCAAAAATTCCATCACAAAACCTCCAAGAAAATTTCACTTATCCAAAAAATTCGTGCCCTTCGACGAATCGAACACGGGCCCATACGTGAGCCCGCCATTTTCCATGGCCCCTTATGATTCACTCCCTCCAATCTCTTTGCCCGATAATGGCCCTCCATACTGTGTTTATCCCCCATTCACTCCACAGCTGCCATCCCCTCCGGCCTCGTCCACATTGCCCGGCCCAACTCCAATCCCACCTTCGAGCCCAAACCCTCCCACAGATATCTCCACGCCAGCTCAACCTGTGCTAAGCCCACCTTACTATTACGAGCCAAGCCCACCAAGTTCGGAGCCCGGGCCGCCCTACAATACACCATCGCCTAGGTTCTTGCCCCCGATTGTGTACCCGCCACCCTCGGTCCCACCGCCACGTCAACGGGGCCCGTCCACTGCCATGTGGTGCGTGGCGAAGGCTGCAGTCCCGGAGCCGATTATCCTGGAAGCCATGAATTTTGCATGCGGGTCGGGGGCTGATTGTAACCAGATTCAGCCCAGTGGGCCGTGTTTCGAGCCCAACACTGTGCTTGCTCATGCATCGTATGCATTCAATAGCTATTGGCAAAGGACTAAAGTGAACGGGGGAACGTGCGATTTTGGGGGAACGGCCTTGCTCGTCACCGTTGATCCAAGTAAGATGATGATGATGATAATAATAATAATAATAATAATAATAATAATAATAATAATAATAATAATAATAATAATAATAATAATAAAAATAATAATAATAATAATAATAATAATAATAATAATAATAATTTGAATTTTTTCTGGTATGCAGGTTATGATGGGTGCCATTTTGTTTACTTCTAATTAACTTTGGGGTCAAGGATTCTGGAACTGAAGGCAAGATATTAGATGTTCCGATTTTATATCCGATTCAAGCAAAAACCATGGAAAAAACCATTTTGTATCCGGTTTAAGGGGGCAAGATGAAAGAACGTGGCGTTCGTATGGTTGTTCGCCAAAAGAAAAAGGAAAAAAGTTGATATGATAAACGGCGATTTTCTCTGTAGTTCGGATGACATTTTTAAACCGACATATTATATATAAAAATATAGGATGTGGTTCAAATGAGAACCAATTCCTAACGTGAATACTATGAGAACCGATATTTTTATATAATTGTATAAAGTATTGTTATTTAGTGTGTTTTAGTGTTACTTTTAACCAAGATATATTTTGTTAAAAATGCCAACACTATTTATGTTAACATTTGTAAAAATGAATCGTGTAATATTAAAAATAGCATCAAATATGATTCTCGCCAAAAGCCAATGTGATATAATCAGGGGCGTAGCCAGAGGGTGGCTCACCCGGGCTCCAGCCCAGTCTTAATTTTATGATTTATTTAAATATGTAGTACTAGAAAAATATTTTTTAGCCCATGTATACCAAATTGATTCTAGCAGCACAGTATAAAAAATATTTCTAGCTACGCTACTCGATATAATGTTCTCCCCGGGCTCCGTCATGGTCAATTACTGCACATAGTAGTAATTAAACAATTATAAATGTTTAAGTATTTTTTTTTTAATTTAAAAATGAAAAACATAAAATTTTGAAATAGCCTAATTAATTATTTTACGTAGCATTCGAGTTTTGACTTTAAGAACATGTTGCCTACTGGTCCTACTTTTAAAATAGAAACGGATAAAAAGTTCAAGTGTCAACATCCAGCCAAATGTATGGTTGTTAAGCAGCCTTAAATTGAAACATTAAGCTATGGGCTGCAAACTTTGACAATTTAGGAGCAATCCTTCTCTATATATAGCATCAATTTAGGTGCTGATTAAATACACCAAGAGTGAGACAATTTTTGAGTTTAAATAATCTTGTGAGTGTGGGGAAAAATACATCGGGTTGGGTATCATCTTTATTACTCATTGTTTGTAATATTTGAATAGTAGTGGGGTTTCACTAGGTCACTATATTTTACATTTCTAGTGTGAGCGAGTGTGAAAAGATATTGTAATTATCTTGAAAATATGTAATGAAATTGTTTTTCCAAGTTAAATCTCGATGTCTTCTTTTTTGCATATTTTATTTATTTGGGATATTTTTAGTATGTTCTGTGGTCGCAGTTTAATCTGATATTTCACATCAGAAATGAATTATTCATGTCTTATTGCAAGAGATTTCTTTTGTCATTTTTAAGTTGTTGGGATTGGAAGTATTGTTCACCAGTTTACATCGATATTTTAATTTACACCCAACATCAATCATATATGAATATTGATGGATAATAAATAAATTAAGCATGTAGCCGATGCTACTTTTATGAAATAGAAAAAGGATAAAAAAAAAAGTTGAAGTCATATATAAAGAGGGATAAATGATTTAATACGAATCTCTCTCTCTATGTCTCTCTCTCTCTCTCAATTAAATATGACACAAAACATACATCTCCTTGTATAATTTTAAAACGCATTGAGATTAAGTAGCAGATTCGTACGCTTCGTAGTCTTCTGTGGCAAAATATTATGCTTTGTAATATAACTCGGATAAAATTTATTTATTTTTTGTACCAAATAGCTTAGGTCGGAATTGTCATATATACACATTTAATGTAATTAAACTATCACATATAAATTTATTTATTATCTTCTTTCTTTAATGTGTACATTATCTTACTTTCTGAATTTTGCGCTTTGTCCATATTATTCTCTTATGTGATTTAAATAAAAGTATTTAAATAAAACTAATGATGTGTATAGTTTAGTTTTTCAGAATTTAAAATAATATTGTAAATTCATTAAGTTCTTTATTTATAAATTATTATATATTGTTCTTTATTTATTTTTTCCAACTTCAACAAAATATATAATTATTTTTCTTTCATTTTTTTGAACATTTAATTGCTTTATAATTATTTTTCTTTCATTTTTTTTGAACATTTAATTGTTTAGCAAACACTCGTGTAGTACACGAGTCTTGTATAACTTTTATATTAATTAAGTAATAATTATATTTCTTTAATTATTTTACTATATTAAATTTATTATTAAAATTAAGTATTATATTTTATACTAATTGGTATACGAAAGTTACATAAGTATAAAAAAGATAATATTGTAAAACTTTTTTTCTAAAATTATTTATTCTAAAATCAATGATATATATCTTTTTTTATCTTATTAAGAGATTTTTTAAGTATAATAATTAGTTCTAATGGTATAGTCAAACCCAAAATTGCATATTCAATTGTTAAAGAAGTAAATTTAATATTTTTGTAGCTAGTTAATTGGTCATCATCCTTCAAAATTATAAAATTGATATTTATTAAATTTTATCCAATCAATCTAAGCTTAATTTCATTTTATCCAATCAATCTAGAATTCGTATGCCCTCAAACAGTTTGTATTGTTTATATCTTTACTAATGTTCAAAATTTTAAAACATGATACTTATTATGTGGGTAAATATAAATTATAAAAACTCTATTTATATTTGTGCATGTGCACATTATCGAATACTAGTATGATTGGAGACAAGATATAAAAGAATTAAATAAGAGGTCAGCACTTTCTGTTAAGATTATACTTAAGTATTTATTTTTTTTTCGAAACGATAGTATTTATAGATAAAAACACCGAAGTACAACTAGAAATCAACTAGAATGAGCCGTAACCATCTAGCCAAATTCAGGGAGTCTACACAAGTAGACATCAGAATTACGTTAACACACCCACAATACAAACAGATTAAACACTCCCACATGAGAGAATTAATCAAACTTCAACGATGAAGAATAACACTCCCACAAGAGAGAATCGAGCTGCAAAATATGTAGAAAAACTAAAACAACCTACAAAAGCAAAACACACAGAGAACACTAAGAATAAGCCCTCCTCCAACCGTAATCAAACAACAGCACATACTTAAGTACTTATTGCTAACTAAAAATCCTGAAGATATAAAACAAGGTCAACTCCACATGCATCATGTGGCCACAGGCATTTATATATCCATACATCTGACCATACCTTCTCTTCAACTAATATTGTTGAATTATTTGGTTGAGATCAATCAACAATAGGTTTGTACATGGACAGTACTTTGATCATCACATTCACAGCCTTCATAATAGTGGCTACCATCACTGTTAGCATTTTATATAAGAACAAAACCAAAGGCTCAACAAATCTCCCTCCGGGCAGCTACCGATGGCCGATACTTGGAGACTCGTTAGAATTCGTAAGCTGCTTGAAACAAGGGTCCCCCGGAAAATTCGTCAGAGACAGAATGAAAAGGTACGAGAGCCCGGTGGTGAAGACCTCAATCTTGGGGGAGCATATGGTCGTGCTGTGTGGGCCTGATGGGAACAAGTTTCTGTTCGGAAATGAGAATAAGTTGGTGGCCATCTGGTGGCCGGCTTCCGTGAGGAAGCTTCTCGGGACGTGTTTGACGACCACCGTAGGTGCCCAAGGCATGCGCATGAGGAAGACCGTCTCACACTTTGTCAGTCCAGTCGTCTTCTCCAAACTCTATGTCGAAACTATCGACCTTGTATCGTGTCAACATTTCGACACTTACTGGCAAGGTATGCACTTTTAACCATAGATTATAAATTAGGAAATAACTACAGTCCCATCATGAAATGATTCCCTAAGCGTGTTCTAACCATATATTATCTACCCTACATGTGTGTATGTATCTAAAGCTAGTAATAACCGTATAATCATTCCATGACGGGACTGTACTGTAGTGATCCTTTATAAATTGGAAATACTCAACAGAAACCATGAATAACTCACCTATATCTTCATCATTTTCATTCTTCTTTTCTTCTAATTTATTGGCGCTTTTGCAGGAAAAGAAGAAGTGAAGGTGCATCCAGCAGTGAAGAAATATGCGTTCGAGGTAGCTTGTCGAGCATTCATGAGCATTGATGATGCGGCACAAATCAAGAAACTTGGGGACCTTTTTCATGTTTTGCTCGACGGACTTATTTGTATCCCTCTTAATTTACCAGGAACAGGATTCTACTATGCGGTGAGGGCAGCAGCAGCTATCAAGAAGGAACTTGGAATAATAGTGCAACAGAGGAGACGAGCATTGGAGCAGAAAACGGCTTCGCCTTCACAGGACCTTTTGTCTCATTTGCTCGTCACAGCGGATGAGAACGGGGAGTTTATGTCCGAGTCGCTTATAGTAAATAATATACTATTGCTACTCTTTGCGGGGCAAGACACTATTGCATCTACAATAACTATGCTCGTAAAAGCTCTGGCCCAACATCCCGAGGTCTACGAGAAAGTGTTGAGAGGTACTTTTTGTCATCCCCTGCTGCATTTTACCTCTACACTCTGTTTGTCTTAGCCAATTCAGTCAAATACAACAAATCTATTGTCTTTTTCTTTTAAATACATTTTGAAAAGCAGAGCAAAATGAAATCGCGTCATCAAAAAAACCTGGAGAATTTCTGCAGTGGGAGGATACACAAAAGATGAAGTACTCGTGGAACGTGGTGTGTGAAACTCTAAGGTTGTGGCCGCCTGTTTCATCCGGCTTTCGGGAAGCTCTGGTGGACATTAACTATGGAGGCTATATTATACCCAAAGGATGGAAGGTGTTTACTATTTACATATCTTAATAAACTTCTCATCTATGTTCATTTTATTTTTTTTTTATTTTTTTTTTTTTAATCTTGATCGATGATTGTATTGATTATTTAACGGAATGTATCTTATGACGACACGACAGTTATTTTGGAATGCACCGGTGGTGCATGCAGATCCTAACTTATTTCCAGACGAGAAAACGTTTGATCCCTCAAGATTCGAAGGTTGTAATAATGTTCCTTATTCGTTTATTCCGTTTGGAGGAGGACCTCGAATGTGCTTGGGCAAAGAGTTTGCCCGGTTGGAGATTCTCAGCTTTCTACACAATCTGATTCGAAGGTTTAGATGGGAGTTAGCAATACCAGAAGAGGGAATCCATAGTTACCCAGTTCCCACACCAAACAAAGGCCTTCCAATTCGTATTCATCCACACAAAGCTTAATAATATCAAAGAAAAAAGAGTTGGGTTTGTATCTACATTAGAAACAAAACTGAGTTTGTTGCGCTTCCGCTACTCTATATTTTCTTCATAAGTTTTCTTCTATGATCGTCGTTGACCGCTATGCAATGCCGTCAATTAGAATATATGGTTTTATTTTAAAAAGTATTTTTTGTGCATGTGTGGAAGTTCAGGACTAATAGGAAAGACATTTCTAACTTCCAACGTTATGTTTCTTCATCTGTCTTGGACTAATAGGATCCTATTGGCTTCTTCTGCCATGCTGCGTCTGTCTCTTCTGTTCTTCTTGGCGTTGTCGTTAAAGCATGATTGTGATCGTCTTTTTTGCGAGTGTTTGAGAGAAAAGAGCTAGCCTCTGTTAGCTGATAAGGAGATTGGATTTCCCTACGGACGGCGCCAATTTGATACGCCACATTTGGTCACGTTCGTGTTGAACACCTTCCACCTTGAACGATCCTCTTTCTTGAGCTTCTGATAACATCCCGGCAGAAGTGTAGGCCTCTGGTAGCCGATAAGGAGACTGGATTTCCCCTACAGACGACGCCAATTTGATACGCCACATTTGGTCACGACCGTGTTGAACACCTCACCTTGAATGATCCTCCTTCTTGAGCTTCTGATAACGTCCCTTCTTGAGCTTCTGATAACGTCCCTCAACTGCGAATGTACAAAATGTATAGAATAAAGTGTGAAATGTGTGTTGTGTAACTAGAGAGAACTTGCCGTCCTTTTATAGGACTTAATATCTTGGAAACGAAGAGAATTCTTGTTAGGGAAGAGATCCATCTGGATTTTACTTACCTAACTTAGCACCTCTCTATCGTGGCAAGAGTCATCGAGCGAGTGATTCTTTCCTTCTTACTTGGATTCTGCCTCCTTTTACTGTTTTAGCCCAGGTCGTAAGTACGACCTCCCATCCTCTGTTATGGCCTTAAGAGGACATCCCTGACCTTGTCTAACACGACCTCGATCATAGGTCTATCTTGCCATCAGACCACTCGATGCATACTTTACTGGGCTCCTGGAGGTCGGTACCTCCAGGTCATGTCTGTTAGCTCGACACCTTTAACCCATGTTTGAGCTACTTGGCTGAGCATTTTGTCTCTATACTTACGAGAGTTTTACAATCTAGTCGTAGCCGAGATAGCCTCTTAGATCGATGTGATGAGCTATGCCTGGGTGCTATATCAGTCGTACCCCCACATTTTATGATTGTTGTTTAATGAAATTGTATATTATGTCTAAAATATCATGATAACTTTTGTTTGAAGTTTATATTTGACATGTATTATATTAAATAATATTCTCATAGATTTCAATACAACAAAATGAAATAGAACTTTTGTATGAAGAACAAACAGTGTTATATTTTTAATCTTCCAATTTTATACTTCAATATTGAAGAACCAACAATGAACAACAAACATTCTTAAATTTTCATATTAACCCTTAAAATCTCACTCACTCAGAACAATTGGTTCATAAATCATTTGATTTACAACTTTGATCAACTCTTGCGAGGTAAACCCATCATCTTTAACGTAAAACAGGTGCAACACAGTGCTCATATGCCAAAACAAAGCCTTGCAGGATTTAGGAATCACACTGCATTTTTCTTCAAGAACCAGACTCAACAATTCTCTCCTTCGACTCACAATCATTCTTTTCATCTCCATAACAGCAGCTTCTTTACTGATTTTACCACCACTGTTAATCATATACAAAGGTACCGCATTCAGTTTGCCGTCCTTCAGCTCTCTCTGTAGACAGAATTAAAGATTAATACTAAGATAAGGTCGGATGACAAAATAGAAGTCTGAAGATAAACGATATTTGACGGAAACTCTACGGTCAGACAGACTAAGGGAGCGATTGTATATGAATTCTACAGTAAAAGAACCAATCAAAGCTCCAATTTAGCTCAACTTTAACTCAACTCCATTATCAACCAATCATTCTTACACATCACAACAACTTCAATTCACTATTCATCCACACACATAATTTTAACTAATCATCACTTCCAATCATTTTTTCCTACTTTTATATCAAATCAAGTTTAATTATTTTATTTCAAATATTATTTTAATATATCCACTAACAATTAATCATACTACCTTTTTTCAAATTTAACTATAGTTAAGAAAAAACTAGTTTTTTACTAGTTGAATCCATATCCAATCACGTCCTAAGCAATCCAACTCTTTGGTTCTGTTTTGCCAATTTTTAGGGCTCTAGTTTCAAATTTTCAGTTTCTTTCATTTTTTTCGAGTTTTATTGTAATTCATTTAGGGATATTGTAGGCTTTTATGTTCTTTTAGTTTTATTAGGGATCATTTTCAGCTTTCTGGGGCTCTATAATTGTTATATATTTACTGAAATTAATTTCATTTAGTGTTCTCTATGGTATTGTCTCAATTCTCAATTTTTATTTTTTTTTTAAATTTTAGAGGACATAAAAGTTACCTCACAAGTTTGGATATCGTTTAGGAGGCGTCCGCATGTACTCATCAGTTTGTATAGATTATGAAACTCAGGATTCTGGACCATCTCCTCTGAGAGCGTGGGCCCAACTAGATAAAGTGCGGGCAGGACAATTGGGCCGAGGGCAAACGAGACATATGCATTGCTCATATACTCATCCATTGTTGGAAGGTAGTTGTCTCGGGCCCATTCGGCTTCTTTCATCATTGAATTTAGCAAATCCAGCCACTAGCAGATATGAAAAAAAGGTGTCAATTCATTATAGCTCAATTGTAACAGTATAATAGTTAACTATACATGAACCTCCTTACTGATGATCTTCACTCGAGATAAAGGAAAAGCGAAAAAAAAAAGAAAAAAAAATGTTTAGAAAATCTCACGATATTGATTATATGGTTGGTCACATTACGTCCTTGTCGTATGAATCCTTTTTCTCCAATTTCAGATATTGTGCGCCTGAGAGCAGAAAATATTATCTTCACATTCTTTGAAAAGCATTGTGTAGTGACATCAGCATCATCCCACCTGTAATGAACATGATCAATGCACACAGTTCTCTCTTCATGTAATGCAAGAAAAAGAGGGATATTAGTGTACATACAATCTGACTAAATGAATCAAGTCTTTTAATTCCTCAATAGAACCTCCAACATCGAAAAAATCATCAACCACTGTAGTGAGAACGGCGTTTTGGGCCCACGACAAGCGGGCATCCGATTGTTCGGGTGCCCAAATAGTTGATGCCGCTGAGAAGTAACAGTATGCAGACTTACTTCTCGCGAACTTCAGCTCGTCCAATCTGTTCTCCACAACCCATCTATAAACAACAGTAAATCTTGATAAGTAAATAAATGATAGGAAAAACATTATTAAATGTTTTTTTTAGGTTAGTCATTAGTCAGTTCAGAATTTCTATTGTTGAACAAATTATACCGTTCGAGCTCTTTGAGTTCGTCACGGTGTATGGCTTGGCACCTGTTGAAGTCCGTTACTGACAGTAAAAGGAAATCTTTGTTGCCAAGATTCGGTGAACTGGATTAAACATGAGAAAGTAACAAAAACTGAACGAGAGAGAGTGAGAGAGTAAATAATTAATTCTAAACATCCATGCAAAATTTTACCAATATGAAGTTTTCAGAATTCTTGTACTATTGGAGGTATAACACTCGATATTACGACGTGTTGCAACCCGTTCCATAATTGCATAAAAGGGATATTGCAGAGCATGCTTCACCTGACAAGAAACTAAATTTGTTTGAATTACGTATAAATGTCGAGTGAAGTAAAAAAAAAAAATATATATATATATATATATATATATAATCAGAAATTTAATTAGAATCAGGTATGTAAGGCAACGTATATACCTCTTGCTCAATGTTTCTGCCAAGTTGGCTTGAATATGTTAACCCATGGGATAGCTTCTGCTCGAGATAGTGTTTAAGCCTTAAATTTAGTTTTTCTAAATCTCCTTCATCTGTAGATAGTATGACTTGTGATGCTCTATATAGTTCAAGAGTGGTGTGGACGTCTATCATACTTCCACGGAAGGAACTCGAAAGGCATTCTTCTATAATTCCTGTTAAACGCTCTGCATGGCAAACCAGAAAATATAAAGCATGTCGTAAGTTAAGTACTCTTTTCCCCTTGATGTTGGTAAGATAATACGAATAATAATAATAAAAATTAAATTTTGCTTCTAAGCTAACCTGAATTTACAATGTATCCATTCATTCGTAATAGCTGGAATGCTAAAGCACAAGTTGATGCATCCAAGAATATCTCCTCATCACCCTGCACCCAGCATCTTTTATGGGCCTAAGTCAATATATATATATAATATATATATATATATATAT
>CACSLK010016728.1:4841570-4857035 GCA_902706635.1 Striga hermonthica
TTTTTTTTTTTTTTTTTTTTTTTTCTGGGTCGGTGTGTTCTGGTATTTATGTGTGTTGCAGTCAAGATTTGGTCTTAAAAAGTTGGAACCTTTAAATTTGTTCGTCAGTGAGTTGTTTAGGTAGGGAGGAATATAAGAAAAAATGAAGATAAAGCTCAGAAAACCAGTGCTTTTCCTGCTGTTGGTGACAGTTTTTGCCCCAATTGTCCTCTACCATGACATCCTTGGAGCTTATTTCACTCCCTCCTCTTGTAATTTTCACTCTTTCCTTGCTTTAATTCTTCAATTCATGCTCTCTCTCTCTCTCTCTCTCTCTCTCTCTCTCTCTCTCTCTCTCTCTCTCTCTCTCTCCTCTCTCTCCCTGTATTGTTGTCCTAAATGATTTATGTTGTCCTTTTCTGTTCTTACAGCCAGGGATGAGTTTGTGGAGGATGTTTCTACCTTTGTAAGTTTCTCCTATTTCACATTGTCAATTTATGTGTTTTGTATGTTGAATTCTTGGTTTCTTGTTTTCAGACTTTTGCTGGTGAAGTCAGGCCATTACATGTGCTTCCTCAGGTGTATACTTCTTGCCATGCCCTTACCCTTTTCTGATGTTTCAAGTGTACTGTTTATAAGATGTATTATATCTTTGTGATTTGGTTCACTGTGTTTACTGTTTGCAACTGATAGGAATCATCTACCTCATTGAAAGAACCATTGGGCATTGTTTATTCAGAAAAATCATCAGAATCTAGTAGAGAAGACTCGAACGCTAAATCCCGAGATAACGCTCGCATTACTAGACAACTTGCTGGAGGTTAAGTTCGTTTCTTTTGTTTCCGTTTTTGGCTCTTAATTCGTGAACTTAGTTACTGAGTACTATGCACTTAATTACATGGAATATTTACAGAATCGGGAGCAGAAGATGGGGTTTCCAGATCATCCTCTCGGAGCAGTAGTGGACGTGAAAACCAGTCTTTGGATGAAAATCCCATTAGGAAAGTTACTGATCAGGCGAAGGAGGCAGCCCGGGATTCAGGGAAAGAGAAATCAAAGGCAAATGAAATGAAAATTGCGAGTAAAAATGGTGCTGGTGAAAATGGTGTGAGGAAAGATATTAATACCCAACATCTGAAGGGTAAATCCGAAAACCCGTTGGGGAAAATGGTAAGGCACTTTTTACTATTGAAGGAATTGCTATGCAATATTGTAGCTTTAGGATTTTAGAGCATTCTGTGTTTTTCATGTTATTCTCTTCTGTCTAATTTGTTAGACACTACTGAGCATTCGTGTAAGTATTTTAAGAGTTTGTGACATTCATCATAACATAGCTTCCTGTTTGTTGGACATATCATTTTTTCTGGTTCTCGGACGCAGTTAGCACGTGTCTTTGCCCGCAAGCATCATTCTAATCTCTGATAGTCCGCTATCATATTGGCTCTGTAAAATCTCATTCTGGATTTATTCATTGTATAAGTAATCAGACGGACTTTATGCAGCCTCTATGATTGTCATTTTCCTGTGCTTTGTCTGTCCATCTTTTTTACCAGGAAATAAAAACTCCCCGGACCTCCAGCAAAGATATTTCAAGGGTTCAAGTGAAGACTATAACTGAAAGACAAAGTGTTCAAACAGGGCCACAAGATGCTCGTATTCGTCAGCTCAAGGACCAACTTATACAGGCAAAGGTTTATCTTTCCCTTTCGGCCACCCGTAACAATCCTCACTTTGTGAGGGAGCTTCGGTTGCGTATTAAAGAAGTTCATCGAGTGCTTGGTGATCATGCCACAAGGGACTTGGACCTGCCGAGAAGGTTGGTTATATATATTATTCTGGCTCTCAAGTCTTAAATGAAAAGAGAAGAAAAAATAAAATGGGATAAATTATTTGTTTTTGTAATTTTTTCTTTTGTCAAATTTCTTGATTAGTGCCTCTGAGAGATTAAAAGCAATGGAGCAAACACTTCTGAAAGGCAAGCAAATTGAAGATGACTGTGGGGCCATGATCAAGAAACTCCGTGCCATGCTTCATTTGGCTGACGAGCAGCTAAGAGTGCACAGGAAGCAGGCTTTGTTTTTGACCCACTTAACGGCCAAGACAATCCCTAAAGGACTCCATTGTCTTCCTTTACGTCTTTCAACCGAGTATTTCATGTTGAACTCATCCCAGCAGCAATTTCCAAACGAAGCAAACTTAGATGATCCTGACCTCTACCACTATGCCTTGTTTTCGGACAACGTTTTAGCTGCAGCAGTTGTTGTGAACTCTACAATAACCCACGCAAAGGTGACATAATTATTTCCATTTTTATTCTAGAAATAAGTCTACTTTTAATTACCACTCCCTCTATCTGGCAAAATTAGGCTTCAATGCTAATTCATTTCTCTCAAAAAGATAGGTATTTTTCCTTTAATACTTTGTGTACGAGATTTCTTTTCTGCCTTCAGTTAATCTGCTTCCCTATGAACAAAATATGATAATGAAAATGTAAGAACTACTTACATGAATGGTATATAAGGAAAATGTTTGATGAACTTCCATTTCGCAACTAGAATGATGGGTCATTTTTTTTTTCAGAACTGTGTGAAAGGTAAACAAGTATATTTTTGGTAGGGTGGTGGGAATATTTTATATATTTATCTTTGTCATTAATGATATAAACACTTTCCGTGCTGACAGGATCCTTCAAAGCACGTTTTCCATGTGGTTACGGACAGGCTAAATTATGCTGCCATGAGAATGTGGTTCTTGTCCAACCCGCCTGGCAACACAACCATACAGGTCCAGAATGTGGAGGAGTTCACATGGCTAAACTCGAGCTACAGTCCTGTCCTAAGGCAGTTGGGTTCGCCATCCATGATAGACTACTACTTCAAGAGCCGTCGAGCAGAGCCCGACTCCAACTTAAAATTCAGGAATCCCAAGTACCTCTCGATCATGAACCATCTCCGGTTTTATCTTCCTGAGATTTTCCCAAAGCTCGGCAAGGTTTTGTTCTTGGACGATGATATCGTGGTGCAAAGGGACCTCACTAGATTATGGTCGCTCAATCTAAAGGGAAAAGTCATTGGTGTGGTTGAGACATGTGGGGAGAGCTTTCACAGGTTTGACCGATATCTCAATTTTTCGAACCCTCTTATCTCGAGGAATTTTAGCCCACGAGCTTGTGGTTGGGCTTTTGGGATGAACATATTCGATTTGAATGAGTGGAGGCGGCAGAGTATTACTGAGGTGTACCACAAGTGGCAGAACCTGGTAAGGATCCTTTAATTGTTTGACGAGCTTTAGTTTTAAAAAAAAAAAAATGAAGAATCTATGCTTTTTTCTTTTACATTTTTCGGCAATAAAATTCTGAGTTTGCGACTGTCAGCAAAATGGTTTTATTAAGTGCATGGCTTTGAAAATGGGGTCTTAACTATTTATACATCTCTGCATTATCATGCAAAATTAGAAGTTTTAAAAATAATCAACTATGTGAAAATCATTGATTTCATCACTAATTTTTCCAGCATTGGGATTTACTTGTGCCAAGTAATGCTGTTGGTATTAGGATCAAGTCTGGCAGTCTTATAGTTAAATGATTATTTTGCCGCGAAATGGTGTGGGATGGAAATATGGTTATATGTCTTTCTGCAAACACACTTCTTATCTGCCCATGAGTAAGTTTTAAATTTTGCCCTGAAAGTTGACAGTCGGGTTGAACTATGTTCTATAACAGGGAGAAGATTTTCTGTTTCAAATCATATTGCGATTCATGTTTCATTCCGTTAGATGATTGACACGTATATAACTGCACGTATAGATGAATTCCTTGAACTATGTGTAAATCCTGGTAACTATTCGTAAAGACAGCCATTTCCAAGATTTGATTACTTTTTTTTGTCAGAAACTAAACCAGAATTCTCTTCTACGTTCAGAATCACGACAGGCTACTTTGGAAGCTAGGAACTTTGCCACCTGGCCTAATAACCTTTTGGAATCGAACTTACGCTCTTGACAAGTCATGGCATGTGTTGGGACTTGGTTATAATCCGAACGTACCTCAAAAGGATATCGAGCGTGCAGCTGTTGTACACTACAACGGCAACTTGAAACCTTGGCTCGAGATTGGACTACCAAAGTTCAGAAACTACTGGACAAAGTACGTGGATTATGATCACCAATATTTGAGGGAATGCAATATAGCGCCATAGATGCCATGTTCGGTTCGTGATTAAAGAGATTTGCGTCCGGATTCCAGGGTCGGTAAGATCTTGCAAGTATGTTGTGAAATTTATATTCCCTTAAAGTGATTCTGCACAAGTTCATTTTGGTCCCAGTTGTTGCAGGAGCTGCTGAATTGTGCCAATTTGTACATGTATTCTACATTCTCCCAATCCAAACTAATATTATTTTTTTTTCTTTTTTCTTTTTTAAATTTTGTATATACATATCGTGTTAAGTGAAGATACTTTATTATATTCAATTTTGCTTTGTAAGCAAAAGCAAGTTTTCATATTGAATGCTCAATTATTAATATTTTTTTTTTCAATTGTTTTTGTCTGTTTTAGATTAATGGTATATAAGCACTCATCTAATTTTATATTGATTAATGGTTAAAACTCAACTACTTGCGAATACAATATGCTATGCAGCAAGCCCAACATAATGTGTTTGGGTCCCATGGACAGGCTATCGTGAAAGCTACAGGTTAGAGCCCAACAAACATTATCATGGTATTGGGCCCGTGATGTTGTTTGTGTTTATGAAGCTGCTTGTGCTATTTGGATTTTTGTCTAATTGGTTGTTGTCATTACTGGTTAGACCAGAGGAGACCCAGCTATAGGTCACATATGTCCCTCCACCATCATAAATATATATATGTGTATTTTCTATCAAATTATGAAAATCAATCACTCGTTGCGATTAAGCTAGTCGAAGGCTTTACTCAACCAAGCTGAATACGAGCCGCACTTGAGCTAGCTAGAAATTTTGGTTAGTAAGAATTGAGCTAAACGCGAGTTGAGCTTGTCAGAACCAAGTTGAACATGGGCCATAGTCAAGATTGATCGACAACTAAGCTGGCAATGACAATCGCCCTCAAGGTTTTCGCCATATTTCAAACACTGGTTAACCTCGACTGTCTAATGTTGGTGGAGCTAACAGAATTGACATTGTTAAAAATACTTCAGTTCAAATATGTGAAGTAACCTACTCGAATTCGCATTGATAAAAATACTTCAATTCTTACATGCATATGGGTTATTGGTATAAAATAATTAAGGTAACACTGTAATTTTCAATTTTCTTGGCTTCTTGGGTAAGTGCCACCAATCACAAAGACATTTCATGTAAGCATTCGTATAAGTAGCATTTGCACGTTTTTCCATTGACTAGAATCTTAAGCGTCGAACATCATAAAATTCACGGTGCAAAACAGAATGAGGAAACATATACATTTCAACTCAAACTCTTATGAACATCAGACGTCCTTATACTATTGCATTTCATGTTCATATCACGGTATAAGCTAAACTGTTTGAACGGTATTTTCCCTCCAAGATTTCACTTTTATTTTCGTCTCTTCTGGTCAGCAATAGGTTTGATGAACATAAGAATCACTGTGCAATTGCGTTATTAGACTTTTACTTAGAGTATGAAATTGCAAACTTCACGTCTAAACAGAACTCCACCACATACAAAACAATATTGCCTTCACGTTTTCTCCAATTTATGCTTTTTTTTTTGTCGATAATGGCCCTCTTGGTTTGATTGAAAATTCTTGTCAATTCTTGTGGTGACTGCCACCACAACGACATTGTATTCAACTCCAAGCCCACCAAGGATATAAAAGATATGGTTCTGCTCACTTACTGCCTCACTAGTTGTTCTTAGGGAATCACAACAACTCCCTCATATATGCATGTTGCCCTAGGAGTCTGCAGCTGGAGTTTGAAGTGCATGAGTCCAACCTTTGACTGACCACAGTAGTTGGACTCTAAAGCTTGTCAGATCTCTCGATAGATGATCTTTACCATTATCATAACTAGGAGATTTTCAGAGAGAGATGAAAGGAGCCAACTTGCAAGGAGTTGATAATGTCTAACCCAGCTAACATACTCACTAGGATATATGGTCTTTCCTTCTTCAACATTGGTTTGTGAGGGATCAAGATATGAACTCAGAGATAAAATTTTACAGGACATATCCTTTGATGAAAGTGATAACTTATTGCTTCCATAAAAGAAAGTTTGAATATGTGAGTTATAGAGAGACAAGTTGATGGTGGGAATAGATAAGGGAGTTTTGAGGTCCAGAAACCAAAGGATGATGTGTTGATTGGACGGTGGAAGAGTCGACCATTAAAACAGATGGTAACTTGAGGACAAATAGCAATAAATGATCGAGAAGAGAAGGGTACTGGAGACATGTCAATAACCTACTGTGATACCATGTTGGAGGATCAAGAAAGCAGCCAAAACATTAATGAGAGATGAAATAAAAGTTGTTGAACAGATGAGGAAGATATACTTCATTTCATAAGTGACTGCGAAAGGAGCATTATATACATTCTACATATCGAGAGCACGAGTTGCCCTACTCAGCCTACTCACAGGAAACCCTAGGGCTACAACTAATACTAGATAGCCACGTGCAACTGCAAGAAGTTATGCATGAGAGAGGCAAGCCTTCGCAGTTGGAAAATGAAACGGGAAAAAGGCTGCACAATGCCAACAGACCATGTAAGCTTGTAGCTTATCATGTTTCTTATCAAGTTGATGTGCTCTCGCACCTCGAATTCACCAATTTGCTCCCTAGAGACCTGCAAAGACGATGGGAGATGTTCCCAACGTTAAACCTCCGACGCTCAAGTCAGTAAATGATTATGGAAAGCTATGTTGAACTCAATTGAAAAGCTTGGAGTATATAGAGTGATTATTAGTTTTTCCCAACTTTATCTATTTATAGAGGAATATTCGCTTCCTGAACAAGCTTATGCCCTGCCTTACTGCCCTTTTTGCCCGAATAGGCAGTACGTCGATTAATATGCTACCCCTAAGTCTGCTTAGTTATCCAAACATTATTCGTACTCGTCCAGTTAATTATTTCTTTTATTTGTGATCCTACATGTGTCCTTATGGACAACATAAACCTGACCTGCCGCATAGGTCGGTCTTCTCACTAGCGTCACTCATCGAACCACTGAGTATCGAGCTCCTCAATATTCGAGTTATCAATCTATCTGTAATTAGCTAGGTTAACCCATATTAACATATGCCAAGCTCCCTAAATATGCCTATGACGAGCTACATATATACATGAGGGTCGGGCTACATGATTGTCGAGCTACATGAATGCTGAACTACTCATATTGACCTAAGACCCTCGCTCCACGTAAATCGAGCTATATATACGCCGAGCTATCCATATTAACATATGGCCCCGGTTTCATACACTCCTAGCTGTATCTTACACCCGGTTAATTCGAGCTACCTGAGCGCTTTCACTTCTTTATCGAACCAGCTTAGATGATCTTCCTTTATAAACCGAGCTGACCCCGCTCGGTTTCACCGAGCTACTATATGTGTTATATCACAAGTGACTCTATTTATGCTTTACATATTATAATTTTACGTAAATTGCTCTCATGTCTCTTAGTTAACTTTAGTTAAAATCTCAAACCAATTCCAACTTCACTATAATGTTATTGATTTTATTTTCATTTTTATGCAGTCTAATTATGAGATATAATAATAATAATAATAATAATAATAATAATAATAATAATAATAATAATAATAATGGATTGTGACAATCATTATATTAGAAAAGTGTCATGCATGTAAAATTAAATAGGTTTTATTTATTAGATAAAATTTATTGCTTAATTAGCAATTATATATATACACAGATAGATAACTCAGTAAATTCAAATAAAATCATATTATATGCACATATTTTATTTTAACTATTTTACTAAGTATCAGAAAACCAAAACAAATAATAATAATAATAATAATAATAATAATAAAGTAACGTACATGGTTAAAAGAAAACCGTGTTCAACGTGATAGATTTTGCAGCGTCTATTCTGTGGTTAGTTAAAAATGCATAATCCGGTATAGTGCAACTTGCACATTTATTTATATTTGTATTTGTATTGTATTAGGGTACATTAGGTCAAGAAGACTAGTTTACTATATGTGTAGTCTAATTGCACCCACTTTTGACATCTTTTTTTTTTTTTTTTTCTCTCCCTTCTTTGTGGAATTTACTTAATTTAAAATCTATAAACATGGGAAATTTTAAAACAAAGTCAAAATATAGAAAAAAACTACAATCCCGTCAGAATGATTTTGTGAGGGTTTTAGCCATTAGATATACAACTAGTATTCATCCTGTCCACATGCACAAAGAAAAATAAAAATTTATATATTATATTTATGTATAGAATATATACAAAATTTATATTAAATAATTGATGTATTACATTTTAAATTTGGACTACATGCAAATGTGTAATGTAAATATAATTTATTTAACTTACGTATGAATCCTTATATTGATGCCATAAATTTTAATGACTAATATAATTTAGTAATTTAGAGAGACCATACAATTAATTAGTTAGAAAAATATTACAATTATTTTTATCATTATTATAGCATTTGTTTATGTGATTTTAAGGTGTTTAATTATGACACTCATGTCAATTAACTTATTAGATAAAAATCGCTTAAAAAGAACAAAAATATTTTATTATAGAAAAAATATTTAAAAAAAAAAAGTTGCAATACAATTTTTTATAAGTATGTAACTTCCACATACTATTTAATGTAAAGTTGTAATCAATTAGTGTTAGTAGTGAATAAATTATATTAAAATTATTATTACACCTTATTAATGTAAAATGTAACGGTTCTACATTAATTGAAAAAATGAGCGGGAAAATGAATGGAGGTTTTATTAAATGTTTTATTAAATTGTATATGCTAGCAATTATATATATATAGATTATTGTAAATACAATATGAAAGTTACATGTTTATCTAATGGCTAAAAAAATACTTACGGAATTATTCTGTGACGGGTTTATAGCCTTTTCTCAAAATATATCTACTTAGGTTGTAGGTTGTGTTGTTTTTGTTTTTGTTTTGTAGGATTCGACTCTTCAAGTTGCATTTCCCTGATCAGATTGGACACGTGTTGTCCAAGTTGTGCTGATGTCAGTTGCCATTAGACTTTGTGACTTGTAATTAGTCTAGTTTTCGAATTTAATATTACGTTATCGTTCAAAAAAAAAAAGATTTTGATCATCCAATCGTAACCGAACTCGGGAAAACCAGCTGAATGGTCCTAGTTTGTACATTCATTTTAGGGCATTTAATGTCATATCCAGCCAACCATGTGCACAAACAAACAAAATAAAAAATAAATAAATAAATAAATAAATAAATAAATAAATGAAACAACAGATGTGGTGGCATTTCTTAAGTTCACATGGCCTTTCCTCTATAAATAGGGAGGCATTCAGCATATCAAATTAAACACCAAAGCGAGAAAGAAAAATAGCAGAAACAACATTCAGTTTCTGGAGTGTTAGATTTTTAAGTGAGAGAAAAATAGAGTGTTTGAGTAAATCCTGCGAGTGTGGGAAAAATACACCAGGTTGGGTATCAACTCTATTACTCCTTGTTTAGGGTGGGGTTTCACTGAGTCACTATATTTTACATTTCTAGTGTAGGGAAGTGTGAAAAGATATTGTAATTATCTTGAAAATATAGTGAAATTGTTCGGAGGTTGTCCCATAGTTTTTTCCTCTACATTAGAGATTTTTCCACGTTAAATCTTGGTGTCTTATTTCTTGCATATTTTATTTATTTAGGATATTTTAAGTATGCTCTGTGGTCGCAGTTTAATCTGATCTTCCACATCAGAAAAGAATTATTCCTATTTTATTGCAAGAGATTTTCTTTTGTCATTCTTGAGTTGTTGGGATTTGGATTATTGTTCACTATTTTACCTTTGTATTTTAATTTACATATTCCGCATTTGCGCATCTGAGTCCAACAAGTGGTATCAGAGCCAGGTTGGGCTCTGTATCAACCAGTGTAAATTAAATGGAGAAGAACGTGGGTACCATAGTGAAACTCACAGCAACAAATTATTCCATTTGGAAGCCAAAAATATAGGACAAACTTGTCGACAAAGATATGTATGATCCTGTAGAAAAGGGAGACAACAAGCCAGATGACGTGAAGGATGACGATTGGAAAAAATTACACATGAAGGCTGTCAGTTTAATCAGACAGTGGGTGGATATCAGCATATTCCACCATGTTGCCACGGAGTCGAAAGCCCATACTCTATGGAACAAAATTGAACAAATGTATTAGAGGAAGACTGCACAAAATAAAACTTTCGTCATTAGAAAGCATGTAAATTTAAAATATCGGGATAGAAGATCAGTTGCAGAACATTTGAATGAGTTTCAAGACATGGTGAACCAACTTGTTACCATGGAGATGAAACTTGATGAAGAATTGCAGGCGCTATTACTTTTAAGTTTTTTACCGGATAGCTGGGAGACTCTGGTGGATTCATTGAGCAACTCTGCCTCTGAATGAAAACTGACATTGACCCAAGTCAAAGACAGTATGTTTAATGAAGAAACAAGAAGAAAAGATTCAGGGGCAAGCAACTCCAAAGCCCTGGCCACAGAAACTAGGGGAGAAGTAAAAGCAGAGGCCTGAATAATAAATCCAGAGATAAATCACAATCTCAACCTAAAAGAAAATTCAAGTGTTATCACTGCGGTGAAGAAGGGCATATCAAAAGAAACTGTAAAGCCTGGAAGAACAGAGGTTGGAGGAACAATAAGTCAGAGAACGATGAAAATACCACGACCTATGTGATCAATGGGGAAGTGGTGTTGCTCTCTGTTAGAAAAGAAGAGTGTCATGTTGCAGATTCATGTGTTGAATGGTTCATTGATTCAGCAGCATCATACCATGCAACCTCTCACAATGAATTTTTTTTCTATACAAAGAATGAGACTTTGGTAGAGTAAAGATGGGCAACAACAGCATTGCAAATATTGTGGGAGTTGGTGATGTGTGCATTCAAACTAATATTGGGTGCAAAATAATACTGAAAGATGTACGACATATACCAGACTTACGTCTGAATCTGATCTCTGTGCATGCATTGGATCTAGCAGGCTATACTAACAATTTTTGTAACGGCACGTGGAGACTTACCAAAGGATCATTGTTAGCTGCTAAAGGTACAGTGAGATCGACACTGTACAGAACTCAAGTGAAGCTAATCAAGGGTGGATTGAATGCAGTCGAAGATGATGCTTCGCCAAATTTGTGGCACAAAATACTAGCTCACATTGGTAAAAAAAAACAATTACAAATTTTGGCAAGAAAGTCCCTCATCCCATTTGCCAAAGATTCAAAATTGAATCATTGTGATTATTGTCTCTTTGGAAAGCATCATAAAGTGTCTTTCAGCAAAACCTCGAAGCTGAAAGATAAAGTGTTGGAAATGGTGTATTCTGATATATGTGGACCCATGGAAGTGGAGAATCTCGGTGGTAGCAGATATTTCGTGACGTTTATTGATGATGCTTTATGAAAATTGTGGGTGTATTTCTTGAGAACGAAAGGTGAAGTTTTTCGATACTTCAAAAGGTTTCATGCTATGGTGGAGAGACAGACTGATAAACCTTTGAAGTGTCTTCGCTCAGATAATGGGGGGAGTATACTTCCCATGAATTCAAGAATTATTGTGCCGAGCATGACATCAGGCATGAGAAGACTATACCTGAAACCCCACAACATAATGGTGTGACTGAAAGAATCAACAGAACCATTATGGAGAAAGTGAGGTGTATGTTAAGAATGGCTAAGCTACCTAAGTCATTCTGGGGTGAAGTTGTTCTAACGGCGTGTTACATGATCAACCAATCTCCATATGTTCCTTTGGGCTTTGATATCCCTGAGAGAGTATGGTTCGGATATGATGTTAAATACTCTCATCTAAAGTTGTTTGGATGCAAAGCTTTTGCTCACATAAGCAAGGAACAGAGATGAAAACTTGATGATAAAGTCATTCCTTGTATATTTTTGGGCTATGGAGATGAGGAATTTGGCTACAGGTTATGGGATCTAGAAAATCGAAAAGTTATCAAAAGTAGAGATGTAGTGTTCCATGAGCAAGAAACTATGTCTGATTCTGTTTCACTAGAAACTAGAGAACCAAGTGGTAAGGTGGATCTTTCACCTGTCAAACCTCCTGGAGATGCCACAGCAGGAGGAGAGTGTGATGGAGAACTCAGGGTTGATGATGAGCCAGCAATAGAATATGGTGATGGTGAAGGTGTCAAGCATGAAGACCTCGAAGCTCTGCCTCAGCTCAGGAGATCAAATCGAGCAATTCAACCATCAACAAGATACCCTAGTTCTACGTATATTACCATCACTGAAGAAGGAGAGCCAGAAAGCTTTGACGAAGTACAAACTCATAAGAATAAAATCCCAGTGGATGAAAGCTATGCAAGAAGAAATGGATTCACCGGTGAAAAATGAAACTTATGAGCTTGTGATGCTTCCGGAAGGCAGAAAAGCCTTGAAAAATAAATAGGTGTTCAAGCTTAAGAAAGATGGTGACAAACTGTTGAGGTACAAAGCTCGCTTAGTCGTGAAAGGATTTGGACAAAAGCGAGAATAGACTTTGATGAGATATTCTCTCTGGTTGTAAAGATGAGCTCTATTCGAGTAGTACTCGGATTGGTGGCTAGCTTGGATCTGGAGCTTGAACAACTAGATGTGAAGACTGCATTTCTTCATGAAGACCTAGATGAAGAAATCTACATGGAGCAACTAAAAGGATTTGAGAAGACTGGAAAGGAGCATATGGTTTGCAAATTGAAGAAGAGCTTGTACGAACTGAAACAAGCTCCAAGAGAATGGTATAAGAAATTTGACTCATTTATGGCAAAGCCATGAATATACCAAGACTGATGCAGATCATTGTGTGTTCGTTAAGAAATTTTCAGGTGATAAAATCATTATCCTTTTGTTATATGTAGATGATATGTTGATAGTGTGACATGATATGAAGCTGATTGGTGATTTGAAGAAGGAACTAGCAAAGTCCTTTGATATGAAGGATCTGGGCCATGCGAAACAAATTCTGGGCATGCAAATCATGCGAAACCGAAAGTCCAAGAGGTTATGATTATTGCAAGAACGGTATGTGAATCGGATTCTGGAGAAATTCAACATGAAATCGGCTAATCCGGTCAATACGCCGTTGTCCAGTCACTTCAAACTCAGCAAACAAAGTTGTCCTACGAGTCAAGAAGAAAAAGAAGTTATGGTGGATGTTCCATACTCCTCGGCAGTCGGAAGTTAATTTGATGTATGCCATGGTCTGTACAAGACCAGATATTGTTCACGCAGTTGGAATTGTTAGCAGGTATCTTTCCAATCCTGGGAAGGATCATTGGAAAGTTGTGAAGTGGATCTTAGGGTACCTAAAAGGCAGTGCAAATAAATGCTTGAACTTCGGCAAAGGAAACCCAGTTCTTGAAGGTTATACAGTTGCAGATATGACATGTGACCTGGATAGTAGAAAATCTACTTCAGGATTTGTGTTTACATTTACAGGAGGAGCTGTATCTTGGCAATCTAAATTGCAAAAATCTGTTGTCTTGTCGACTACTGAAGTTGAGTATATTGCATTAGCAGAAGCAGGCAAAGAAATGCTTTAGTTGAAGAGATTTCTTCAACAATTGGAAATGAAGCAGGAAAGGTATAATATCCATTGCGATAGTCAAAGCTCATTGGATTTAAATAAGAATGCGATGTACCACTCTCGCACGAAGCACATTTATGTCAGATATCATTGGCTACGTCAAGTAGTGAAAGAACAATAGTTCAAGTTGGAAAAGATTCACACTGACGAAAACCTGCTGACATGATGACAAAAGTTGTAACAAGAGGAAAGCTTCAGTTTTGTGGCGAGTTGATCGGCATGGAATGCATGTGAAGATTAGCAGAATATTTCCCTTTGGCTGGAGGGGAAGAATTGTCATATTCAACCAACCATGTGCACAAACAAACAAAATAAAAAATAAAATAAAATAAATAAATAAATGAAACGACAGATGTGGTGGCAGGCTGTAAAAAGGAAGGAAAGAGCTAGATACAATTTTCTTTTCTTCAGTTCATATGGCCTTTCCTCTATAAATAGGGAGGCATTCAACAGATCAAAATGAACACCAAAGCGAGAAAAAAATAGTAGAAACAACATTCAATTTCTGGAGTGTTAGATTTTTCAGTGAGAGAAAAATAGAGTGTTTGAGTAAATCTTGTGAGTGTGAGAAAAATACATCGGGTTGGGTATATACTCCTTGTTTAGGAATGGGGTTTCACTGAGTCACTATATTTTACATTTCTAGTATAGGGGAGTGTGAAAAGATATTGTAATTATCTTGAAAATATAGTGGAATTGTTTGGAGGTTGTCCCGTGATTTTTTCCTCTACATTGGAGGTTTTTTCACGTTAAATCTGGTGTCTTATCTCTTGCATATTTTATTTATTTACGATATTCTTAGTATGCTTTGTGGTCGCAGTTTAATCTGATCTTCCACATCAGAAAGTAATTATTCTTGTTTTATTGCAAGAGATTTTTTTTTTGTCATTCTTGGTATTTTAATTTACATATTCCGCATTTGCACATCTGAGTCCAACATTTAACTCATGAAAAGAAACAACTTAATATTTAATAAATCAATATAGTAGTATAATATATGTGGAAGTTTCTATTAGAAACCACATGTGAAAGGCATATCGGTTTGATTAGGTCCGAATTTTGCATTTTTTTACTCATAAACATAGGAGAATACTGTAACCCTGCCACGTAATGATTCCGTGAGGGATTTTTTATCATTCAATAAACATGTAATTTCCATGTATCTACAATACAATAACTGTATATCTAATGGCTGAAGACCGTCACAGAATCCACCAGACAATAAGGGTGAACAACTTCTTTTCGACACTAAAACTTTCCTTTTACTTTTGTCCATTTTCCTAAATTAGGCATTTTGGCTGTGAGTGCTGCACAAGGATTTTTATATATCAGTTAGTTACACGCGCATAATCAACACAGCACACAGTACGAACTTTCCCTCCTCTCTCTTTATCTCTCTCTCTATATATATCCCTCTTTAACCCGCTTAATGCAACACTACACTACACTCACCACAAAAATAGAACAAATTAATTAGTAAGAAAAATAAAAAAAATACACATATATATATATAAATACAATGGCCTTCTCCAAAATTATACTTGCTCTCTTCATGATCTATCTGGCCGGCCTCCTCTCTTCTTCCGGACCACCTCCGCTATCCGCATTCGCCAGAAACACACATTATTCACGATCAACTACTTCATTAGCCGTCCGAGTCTGCTCAAACACCTCCGA
>CACSLK010016728.1:4879497-4890155 GCA_902706635.1 Striga hermonthica
ACTCGAATACGACCCGTAAAGTCACGGTGTTGGTTCTTGGAACCGGCAACTTACAGGCCGGCCCGTAGCCATGTCTAAATCCGCCCAATGAATGTCTTACCAAAATAAAAAATTGTGATATATTTTTACCACAGTAATGACACTGAATAACTTACAATGTTTCTTTAAGAAAAATAATGGAAAATGGGTGGGTGGGTGGTTGATAGTAATGTGCAAGTAAAAAGATTCGGTCAGCCTTACCCACGCATGCATAACATAAATACAACAAACCACTATCATACTTCGAAAATTGCTGATATATAATAGTATAAAAATTATATATATATAAAAAAAAAAAAAAAAATTAAAATTCAGAGCCCTTCTATAATAGCTCTCAGTGCTGCTAATTTCAAGACTCCATTTACAGGGCCCCTTCATAGAATCAGGTCTGCGGAGCTAAATAATTTATTCTCTTCACCTGAAATTTTCGTTGTTTATGTGGGTTTAAAGTCCTCGGCGCGTGATTTTTTTCTACGGTTACCGTTGAATTTGGGATGGCTGCAGATTGGAATTTCATAGATCTGTGGTACTGATTTACCCTTTTCTTTCTTGTGACATTTTTTTCGCTAAAGTTCGAATTTTTTCGAGTTAATTGTCTTGATGCAAGTGGTTTTAGTGTTTGGGCGACCCTTTTTTGCTGTGGGTGGTAAGTAATTCGTGTTGTTTAAGGAAACAGAAGTGATAATAAAATCGTGTGTGTGTGTGTGTGTGTGTGTGTGTGTTGCCCTAAATCTTTGATTGTTGTGGCGAGTTATTTTGTAGTATAATGTTTGGTTGCTCATACCAATATGGGAACTAATGTAAAGATTTTCTTTTTCGTTCTCCATCCTTAAATAATTTGTTGAAAATGGCCATTGTTGTTTTTTGATTCCGATTATGTAAATTTGCACTGTTTCTTGCTTTATTGATGGTAAATAATTCGTGTTGTTTAAGGAAACAGAAGAGATAAAATCATGTGTGTGTGTGGCTCTAAATCTTTGATTGTTGTGGCGAGTTATTTTGTAGTATAAAGTTTGGTTGCTCATACCAATAAATGCCCGTTGTTGTTTTTTGATTCCGATTATGTAAATTTGCACCGTGTCTTGATTGATTGATATACCGTAACAATTTGTCTTATTGGGCCCTTCTAACTCTGTTGAGGTAGAAAAAATGATGAAGTGTTTTGGAACTAAGTAAATGTTATTCATTTTACTAGCTATGATGATACTAAGGAATGGTTTTCCTCTGTCGTTCATGTCGTTATATATGTTCGTCCTGAATTTTTACATTGCTTGAGTCATGAGGATTTGAATTCAGCTGATTCGTTTCTTTCTTTTTTCCCTGCTGTAGATTAATGAAACATGTACCAGCCCAAGGGTGTGCCTAGTCCAAGCTTAGTTCACGGAAACCAAGTTATTCGGAATCAGCCAATAGAGTGCGGTGCAAGCGTGATGGATCCTATCAGTGGAGCTAACAATACAAGTAGCAATCCAAGTTTGGCCTCTAAGCAACGGCTTCGTTGGACGCACGAGCTTCACGAAAGATTTGTTGATGCTGTGGCGCAACTTGGAGGGCCAGATCGTGAGTCTTTTTCCATTTGGAATCTTTTGGTGTTTTGTATTTTTGTTGGAAATGTATTTTTATCTTCAGAATTTCTACAATTGTCCATGCATCTAGATTGATTTTTTGAGCTTATGTTTTGTGTACATGTCAGCTCTGCAGGTTTCATATCTAAGCAATAAAGAGAGAACATTTATTTTCTGCTTTCCAATTTTCAAAACTGTCGGTGGCTATTGTGCAGTATTATTTTGAAGGCTGAGTTTTAAGGACTTTGAGGATCAAAGTCTGGAGGAGCTTCTTTCATATACGATAATATCAAACACATTATTTGTTCTTTTTCAGGAGCTACTCCTAAAGGTGTTCTCAGAGTCATGGGAGTCCAGGGGTTAACGATTTACCATGTAAAAAGCCACTTGCAGGTAGTTATGCCACAATTCATTTCACAGTGGTGTGGACATGTTCGTTCATTTCGTTGCATTTAACTAATTTGTATTGTCACAAACAGAAATACCGGCTTGCCAAGTATCTTCCAGATTCTTCCTCTGATGGTAGGTCATTTAATGACTCTCATTTATTGATAAATCTTCCTCCAAATTGAATTTGGTGGGGTGAATTTTCCTTGGGCTCTCATTTATTGATAAATCTTGACTTGATTTGATTTGCAAGGCAAAAAAGCCGAAAAGAAAGAATCCGGAGACACTCATTCCAGCATGGATGGTTCACCGTAAGTGGAAGTTCCTTCATCATTTTTATTTTTTTTTTATTTTTATTTTTTTGCAATTCTTGAATTATTCATGAACTTTTTCCTTTAATAGAAGAAGTAATAGGATATAGCCTAATAGCATTATTTTGAGATACCACCCTGTAGTCTTCTGAGCTCAGATTATTATTTGTTATTTATTTTGTTGAGTATCTGATCTCCTTATTACCCAATTGCTATGAGTTGTTGTATTACAATATTGTCTGTTACTTTACTTAGAAAATTGTTCTTCCTTGTAGTGGAATAACTGAAGCACTGAAACTGCAGATGGAGGTTCAGAAACGGCTGCACGAGCAATTGGAGGTATATGATTTTCTGCTTCATTGCGAAATTTGATTCTCATAAAGGCGTTGAACTCTGTCAGCGATTTTTCAATAATCAGCATTTGTTACCTGCCAAAAACGTCACATTCTCTGATTGTTCAATTTAAATATTGCCAAGAGTATGATTTGGTAATAACAGCAATTAAAAACTTTTGAAAAAAGCCTTATGTACTTGCTTATATGGAAATAAGATAAATGTATTTCAGGTAGACTGATGATAGATATTACAGGTACAAAGGCAGTTACAGTTGCGGATAGAAGCTCAAGGAAAGTACTTGAAAAAGATCATCGAAGAACAACAGCGTCTCAGTGGCGTTCTCTCGGATTCCCCTGGCCTGGGGGTCCCAGCCCTTGGGCCCGAGGATGGCCCAAATTCTGATAACAAAACTGACCCACAGACTCCTGGCCCAACATCTGAGTCACCGCTGGACAAGCCCGTAAAAGAGCGTGCAGCCGCCAAAAGCCTTTCTCTGGAAGAGTCGTTTTCCTCTCGTCATGAGCCGCTAACTCCTGATTCTGACTGTCAATTCGATAGCCCGAACGAGAGGTCAGGCAAAAAGCAGCGTCTTAATGCGGATGTGACATTTACGAAGCCACAGATGGTTATGACACATTCGATACTGGAGTCCAGCTTAAGCCCACCTTACCAACAGGCACACCCGCTTTTCCCGATGAGAGAGCAGTTTGATAATCATTCATCAGAATTACCAGCCAGCAGTGGGAATCACTTGGACAAGGTCTCTGTTAGAAACTTGTGTAATTGATTAGCTGGGTGTGATTACAGCATGCGGGCTGGGCTGCGTTGCTTTGGTTGTCTCGTGTTCACTTCCTGAATATACGTAAATGCATCGAAACCTTATTTGGTTGTTCGGATGTTAGGAGGGTGTTAGGCCTTAGAAGAGTTAATTGTCAAGACCTGGTTTGGAATCTTTTGTTTGTGGGTGAATGCTTGACTTTAATGACTGATAATTGTAGCTTTGTGAAAGTGGTGTCTGTAGACCCTGTGCATGGTCTTGTTAACAGGTATGACGGTTAGGATTTTCTTCGGTTGTGTGTGAAAATCTGTTGTTTGTGCTCATTTGGAAACACTACAATAATAATAGTGCGCAACTGGGAAGTTGTATTTTCTGCATTCTTGATCAGTCGAACAAATACGTATCTCGTTTGGTTCATGATTCAACTCCTTAAGCAAATCATTCTAGTTCATATTTTATCTTAACTAAGGATCTGTGGTGATAACTGCGATAATATGTTCAGAAACCATACGCGTGGCGCAGTAATATTATCATACATACTAGGCATTTTCTTACACAATGCAACAAAAATTTAGGAAAATAATCACAACAAAAAAATGGGAAGATGGCCAGCTAAACAAATGATCGATCCTAATCTACAACGAAGGGGAAGAGAGTGAGTCATGATGAGCAGTGTCTTCTATGATTAACTCGCTTGAGGATGCAAAGGCGGATACGCTGGCTTAGAGCTTCCAGCTTTTCAAACTTCTCACGTCTCGACTTTTTCTTTGTTTCCAAAGCTTTCTTTTTCTTCTGCTTGCTGCTACCTTCTTTCTCAGCGTTTAAAGTGCTCTGTTCAGAATTCCTAAGCGGCGTTGCCAGCACGTTTATAGTTGTCTGATAATTGACAGGTAAATTTGCTCATTGACAAGCACTAAAGAACCACAATAACAAACTAAAAAAAAAAAAGAGATGGGGAAGAAATCAATTGAAGTAGCCTTCAGTCCCAAAGTTGTTCCATTTAATGGTGGAATACATGCTAATCATGTGCTATTTTATTGATGTACTATATTTGTGTCATATTTCACATTAGATTATAAGAGAGAGAGAGAGAGAGAGAGAGAGAGAGAGAGAGAGAGAGAGAGAGAGAGAGACCTGATCACAGTTGCTGCTGCTTGTACACTCCATGGAAGGTACGTCATCGCTGCCCAGAGACGAGCACCTTCCCCAACTTTCTCTGTTCGAGCTCGTGTAGGAGCAATACTCTTCGTTTTGCCCGCTCGACTTATCCTAAATCAACAGACAATCGAGCGTTTTATATCCGAAAAAGCAAACAGAGTTGAATAAGGCTTCACCCAAAAGCAACAGATGCAAGCAGTACCTGTATTAGAGATGCTCCGTTTTCATGAAGTTCAGCATCTTCTATATCCAAGGCTTCCTGCAGTAAACAAGTAATGAGTACCCTTGCAAGGTTTATAAACAGACTTAAGCAAGCATCACAACTGGAAAAGGGTGGAATATGTGATAGAAATATGAAAAAATGTAACTACAGCAAGTGTTTACGCAAAATTACATTACAAATAGGTGCAATGTCGGAAAGCATTTCCCCCACAGACTTCATAGATGAAACCGTTTGTGGTGCCGAAGAAGAACTCGGTGCATCAGCACTCACATTCCGGAGCCCAGCTATAATCTCATACAAAATATTCTGGGAAAATAAAAAATAATTAGCTGCATATAGAGGGGAAAAAGTAAAATAAGAAAATCTACAGAAAATAATTGCTCAACGTGGCTAATGACTGTTAATTATTAATGATGCGCCTTATTTTGACAATTTAATGAAGATATGAGGCAAAAATTACCTCTTCCACACTAGAACCGACCTTCATGCCCCCAAGATCATAATATTTATCTATCTTTGATGAGTATGCAGATGGAGGTCGAGGAGGACGGAGAACATTGTAAAAGAAAATCGACACGGAATCGTAATAAAACTGAGGCCGTGATGAGTTATGGTCACCTTCAAACTTGATAATATTTTTATCACCCTGCACGAATATAGAGGAAGTTTTTTTTAACACATGGCACACCAATATGGTGACACAACAGACGTATAGAATGTTTTCAAACCGCATATGACTTGAAGATAGCATCTGAGTGCCTAGATTGAATGAATTTGTCGTCTTTTGCGTGTCCAAATAAAGCTGGAATGAATGTCTTCGGAGCAACCTGCCAATTTCAATAAATTCAAGTGTATTAGTACAATAATATTACTAATAAAAGCTCTTTAGTACTGACTTATTGTGTGCTAAAGAGAGGGAGATGGAAAGAAAGAGAGTAAAAATTAAGGTCGGAGGATTAAAAAAATCCCAATGGTTGCATTGATTAGAGAGACCTGAACGCAATCAAGCCGCGTGATATCAAATTTGGCCTTTTTCTGGATTACTCGTCGCATGTACTGAAGAGCCATTTTGACCTGTATTGGTAAGAGGTGACAGTAACTAATTTGAAGGAATGATCTAGCATTAGTGGACACTATTAAGCAACAGGAGAAAGTCTCAAGCAAATTACTAAAGCCAAATTCGTAAAAAAATAGACCTAGCATAGAACTAAATGAACAGGCCTCCTTGCGTACTACTTAAGTTTCAAGGGAATACTAGCAGAAGGGGCTTACCGTAAATTTAGGAAGCCGGATTTTGTACACATCAGCAAGTTCCAGCATGAGATTAAACAAATTAGAAAAGGCACTGTCCAATACCATTCCAGCTATAGAAGGGTCTTCTGCTCCATAAAGAAGACTGCAGTACGTTAGACGAAAGAATTAGTATCAGGTAGATACTTTCTGTAAATGTCCCATTGCAATGAAAAGGAGTCCCATAACAGAATACCATATCAAAAGATAAATAAATGAAACAAAAGAATTAAAACCACAAGCCATGTAATCTAAATCAAGATTCACTTAAGGCTATAATCAGAAAATTAGATGTTGATAAGTTAAAAGTTAACAAGCCATGCCAAGATCGGCATTTGTTTCCAGAGAATAATCTATGTTATCTACTTCTGGATGTCAAAGACTTAGCTACCACGTTTTAAACTAGAATAATGTATCATTTCCCATTTTTCTGAATATTTAAGGATGACAAGATGAATATTTTTATTCAAAGGTCCAGAAAGAATTTGCACGAGTCCAAGCATTTATAGTCAGCCCAATTCCTTTCAGATTGCACTGTCCTAAATCAACTACAACTCTACAAGTATGGTTATCCAAGAATTTTACCAAAGTCTATTCTTAAATGGCCAGCAGAATCATGAAAAAAAATAACATAGGAAACAAACATGAAACAGAAATGAAGTAGAAAATTAGCAAAGCATAGGAAGCTTTCCGGGAGATAATGAATAGTCAGCATGAAAATGTAAGCCACAGAGAAAACCACCAACCTTGTCACTGCACCCATTGACCTTCCCCATAGACCAATACGAGAAACTTTCTCGTTGCTTCTCAAATATGATAGCACAACCTTGAGGTCATTTTTCTGAATATCAGACAGGAAATTTTACATCATTCATACAACCCACTAGTCAATTTAGAAGACTGGAGAGGGAAAACGATGAATATTATAGCACAACCTTGAGGTCAATTTTCTAAAATTCGGACAGGAAATTTTACATGTATCATGCAACCCACTAATCATTTAGCAGACTCAAGAGAGATGAAGGAGGTGAGAATGAAGAAAACAAAGAACGAAAGAAGGTAAGAAAGAAAGACAAAAAAGTACCTCATGCCAACCAAGACTAACATAATCTCCATCAGACAAGCCAGAACCAGAGAAATCAAGAGTGAATACAGTGATATTTGAAGGCAGAAGAACTACTGCGGCCTCATTTGCATCCGCTCGACATCCACTGCATGAAAAGGAAAAAAATATAACGTTAAGTTCTACTATGCTGTATGGTTAAATGAGTATTACATTCTCTAACTGAATACTTCCACATAAACATGTATCTTTTTGAAAAAAATAGGAAAAAAAAAAAATGTTATCAAATAGGGGAATTGGTATGCACAACAACTTAAGCATATAGTGTGTGTTTAATTCTTGTATCGGTATTCTCTACCATGTTCTTCCTCTTATGCATGACTTTGCCAAACTCAGCTACCATTTTTATTCTTTTCAACCGATCAAACTTAGCTGCCACTATCTACCTTAAAAATGTATATATTAGCCTATGTATTAAAGTATTCAAACTTCGGTTGATTCCATTCATTGATTCCTTCCAGCTTGAGCAAATAATCTTTGCACCCTAATGACACTCAATATTGGCGGATGTTGATGGTGCCAGCAGATATTCCACATGGCAGCAAGAAATACTAGCAAATATAATTTTAATAAAATAAAAGACCTGTTTCCATGACAATATATAACACAAGGAAGAGGAGAGTCGTCCAGGAGCTGCAAAGGAATGTAATGGCTACACTTCAAGGCATGACCTCTTTCATTTCTAAGCTGAAAATTTTAAAAGAGACGAACTTTCAAAACTTCATGTGATAAATAGTTTCAGAACTGTACATAAGGATATATTGCATCAGTTCAATGTTAAAGGCTGGTTTTTCTAAACTGATGCCCATACTTGCCTCCACGTCTTCTCTTTTATACTTCCTCCCTGCAAGAGTAAATTCCTTCTCCCACAAGTACTGATCCGGGTTGTAGTCAGCCCTGTTACCATAGTCCATAGCATATTGGATCAAAGAAAATTTACAATGCTGGCAACGTTATTACTGAGCACATTTTACATGTTTATGAAAATTCGCCAAACAATAATGGTTTTGTCATCAGATGGACAAATTCATAGAAGTTTGGATATGAAACTATCCGATATCCAGAGAGGAAAAGAATAAAAGTTGAAGATATTAACAATTTTAAGGTTCACACCAAAAACATAACTGAAAACAAAGCTGAATTGTTCAGTTCATAGCATAAAACTGGATGCACATGCAAAAAGATGAAACTTGGTTCAAACATATACTAGTAACACGAGACATACAAAAAAATCTTAGCCCATAACAGAAAAAATGTTGTGTTGCGATATATACACTCTAATCGAACCACATTGGCCATGACCAAAAAGTAGCCGAGGAGAGATAAACTAAATCTAAAAGAATTTATCTCATCACTATTGTTGAATTGTAGGCAACCATTTCTAAAATCACTCAGAAACGTCTGTTGGAACAGAAAAAAGCACTAGTTAGGCATGCATGTCCAGCACAAAATATTACATTTATTACAAGGATAGCTGCTCAATACATTAAAAGATCGAAAATCCTATGTCAGAACAATTTGTATAACCAACCTAAGTTAATCATAGGTATAAACAAACAAAAATTACAAAAATAATTGCTGGACCAAAATCTTCCATATAAGGAGTAAATCAACATTTTCCTTTTCTTTCTTTATCCTTTTTTTTCATTTTTTTGCGTGTTGGCGATGAACTGATAGTAGCTACTGTCAAGAAACTAACTTGAGCATTAATCTGTCTAAATTTCATCGACTTGCATGCAATTCAGAGAAGCTGCTTAAGACGAAAACTAAATGAAAATAAAGAACCAAAAAAAAAAAAGAAAGCAGGATAAGAACACACCTGGGGGGCCTAATCACAAAATTGATAAATTGATCAATCATCTTGAGCAGAACAACTCAGAAA
This sequence comes from Striga hermonthica, assembly GCA_902706635.1. Lineage (NCBI taxonomy): Eukaryota > Viridiplantae > Streptophyta > Magnoliopsida > Lamiales > Orobanchaceae > Striga > Striga hermonthica. The sequence continues at coordinate 4,888,590 of CACSLK010016728.1, forward strand.
GCCAACCACTGCACAGACCGGATCACCTATACTCCCGTAAATTTATGAAGTTCCACTGAGCCCACTCGTGGTAATCCCGAAAGATTATGTAAATAAGTATACAACCACAAAAAACGTATCTAAACTAATATTTAATGATTCCCTTTCCTCGTCTGGATCAGATCTTCGTACCCACAAGACAAATCTATCTTCACTGTCTAAATTCACAGCCAAAATCATAAGCACCCTCGACTGCAACAAAAAAAAAAGAATCTTGAGCTGACAAATGTCTTCAACAGCTGATTTCTTAAAGCCCAAGTGCCTAACAGCTCCAAATTCTTCAATCTTTTAGTTTTCTCTACTGTAGTGAGCACCTGTGCTAGCCGAACCACATATACAAATGAAATTCAAAAAAATCAGGAGCAACAAAGCTAGCATATTTTTCACCAACAAGAAGCTAAAACTGAGCTAAATCTAGATAGATCTTAGAAGTTGAAATCTTGAAGAGGGCTGCAACTCGCTTTCGAAAGCGAGAAGCTAGACCAAGGGCCTGATCTATTGAACCAGAGCCCAAGGCCAAATAAAAATTCAGAGTATAAACTCTAATAAAATATATTGCGGAGCAGCCAGAAAATTCACACTGGCAAAACTTGAAAATAAGAAAAAAAGAACAAATGCATCTAAAAAAGGGACCCTATTATTAACTTTTTTTTCGGCTGGTTTATCATGTAGGATAGAGTAAAAGGGCAAGCTTGACCAAGTTTCTTGCTGTTGGAAAAGATCAAAGGAAGGAGCTTTTTTAGGTGGGTTTGGGGTGTAGAAAAGACGGAGAGGTTAGTAGCGATGTAAGTGTGGGGTATTGAAAAGTTCACCTACTGGCACGGCGGAGGACGGTGGAGCTGCTGAGCTGCTGCGGCGGCGGCGGTGGTGGTGGTGGTGGTGGTGGTGGTTGGGTAATACTAAAACTGCCTACGAAATTTCTCTGTTATATGATGTTTGGTGTTTCCCAGAAGAAAAAAAGGTAAATAAAAGAAATAGAAACGTTACAGCTACGGACCACAAATTCCCATGAGAAACCAAACAAAAACTTAATTATCATAATGCAATATTTTAGTTATATTATGATCACAGTTTGCATATGACTTCGCCTCAAATCTTCAAGTCTTGTTTTTTAGTAGTACAATTTTTGAAATTATTCCGTTGGGTTTGTAGCAGTTAGATCAATTATCTTCGACGGTTACATGATGATGTAACGATTATAAACTCCGACGGAATAGTTCCATAACGGGAATGCAGCATCTCCCTATATAAATATATATATATTTCATTTTCTTGGGTTAGTAATTCTGATATTTTGGTGAGAATTATTTTTCATATTGTTAAAGATTTCAGATATATGGAAAATAAAAAAAAAAAAAAAATGAATTTTAAGTCATTTTTGTGGCTTGGATACTTCTTGGCAAGGGATTGTTACAAGTTACAACTATAGTGATAGACTGATAGTTACCACATTAATGATTCTGAACCTAATTATAAAGGGTGATTGACAAAATTGGAATTGGATAGAAAATGTATATAAATAAAAAA
>CACSLK010016728.1:4923771-4935131 GCA_902706635.1 Striga hermonthica
ACGGGACTTTGAGAAATCAGTTCTTTGGATAATCTGATGATTTTCAACTGTCGGGTTTTGATGTGAATTCTTCATTTTCTTCGCTTGTACTATCCGCGTTTGGTAGCACTGCTGTGCATGCTTTTAAACGATACTATAACATGTTCATCAATGATGTTATTAAGCATTTTAACACGGCAACATCATGCATTTCAATCTATTTTCCACCTTAACCCTATATATATATATATAAACGCATTCATTTTCTTAGGTTATTTGTTTGGAAAAAGTGCCAATAACTATGGTAATCATGCTTGTAGGGCGCTATACACTGCCCTTATTACATGAAGACTGGGACGTGCAAATTCGGAGCCACATGCAAGTTTGACCACCCACCCCCAGGTGAGGTGTTGACTGGTGCCACATCTCAGGGGGCAGCATCATCTGCTATGGATGATGGGAAAGAGGATGGATCTGGTTAAAAATGTGTAGTGGCTTGACACTGTTTGTGTTGAAAGGGACTCCAATTAGTCTCAACTACTTTCTGTAGAATGCTGTTTCATAAATCTGGTTCGATACGAGCCGTGTTGATATAATATATTCGCTCTTTCTTTCTTCCTTTTTTGGACTTTCACTTCGTTTTATTTAAAGTTGTTTGTTCGGATGCGTTAAAAAGTTAGGTTGCCGGAAGTGTTCCCCATTTATGGATTCTTAATTTTCTCAACGTTTTTGTTGCATCATAAGCAGGGCAGCTGGCGATCAGTCTGCAGTCATCAACATATCATAGCATCTTTAATGAAAAGAAAAAATGGAGGAAATAAGAAAGTTAAATAGATATTAAATTTGAATCGGTCTCTTGACAGCTTTTTCTTTCCCCCTCTCTGTGGTGGTCAAAACTCAAAACTTACATAATTTTGGTGGATTGTTGCGATTTGAGCTCAGATATGTGACCAGTGTTCTAATATTGAAATTTTAGTTAATCATCTATTGAGCTTACTAATATTTTGCACCATGGATATGGACGCATCTGCGATTCATCACCAAATGTTCGGGAGTTTCTCTATTAAATCATTTTCCTTTCTCTTGCTGGATATCTTGTTTCTACACATCTTCTCTAATATGGACACATTTGTGATCACCAAATGTTCGGAGTTTCTCTATTAAATCCTTTTTCTTCTTTTCTCTTATTGCTATATCTCAGTTTCGACATATCTTCTCTTTGTTTTTTTGGGTCTTTTGTGTGTTTTCAAAAGAGTCAAATCTTCGATTTGGCCATCATCTATCATTGATGTGTGAAAACTTTGGATGTGAATAAAGTAAACAAAAATAGAAATATACTATTTATACAACTACCATTCTCTAAGTGGTAGTGGCTTTTACCTAGTGTAGGAGTTGAACATTATTTGACCATATGGTTAAAAATTTTGTACCAATTGTTGAGTTTTAGGGTGTGTTTGTATATAAAATTACTCAGTTTATACTTAATTCATATTACAAAAATTTAACTCAACATTAACCTAACTTTACCGTCCTCAATATTATAAATATAATTTTATAATATCAATCAATTATTCTTACACGTCACATCAACTTTAATTTATTATTCATCAACTCACATAATTTTAACTAACCATCACTTCACACTATATCTCTCATACTTTTGTATAAAATCAATTCTAAGTATTTTATTTTAAATATTATTTTAAATATAAAATTTAAATCCTAATAACAACTAACAATATATTATTTTTTTCAAAATTAACTCTGGTTAGAAAAAAAAAAAAAAACTTATTTTGAGTGGTTATATTTGCATACAAACATGCCCTCCGAAGTCAACACTCTTTTTTCACAAGATCTGTCAATATGGCCTGGAACTCCATAATAGTAGCACAAGCTCACCAGCCTTTCAAAGTAAAAACACGGGTTTCTCTTGGAAAAAATGCTACCCCACATCCAAACTTGAGTTGTCTTCTACACCAAAATCAAAATTGTTAAAGAAAAAGTAGGTATATATTTTTGGGTGATTCTACAGTCCGAAACATTCCGTCGGAGTTTGTAACCGTTAGATCAACTATCCACGACGGTTATATGATAATCTAACGGTTATAAATCTCGACAGAATGATTCCATAATGAGACTGCAGCATTTCCCTATATTTATTTTTCCAAAAAACGAAAAAAAAAGGACAACAATATCAGCCACTGCCAGGCTCCCATCCATTAACTTTCTTTCCCAACCTTTTTATTTATCCTCAGTTATTTGTAGCCCACCATTCCCACTCTATCACATGAATCACATCTCGCCATATATAGCTTAGTTGCCTTTACCAAATTATATTCATAGTTCTCCTCTTCACAATATATCCCAATTTAATCAACCCAATGGGCTCCAACAGCGAGAAAACCAGTAACCCCGCGGCCCGATCCCCTCCAGAAGACAATGATGAAGAAGCTGGCGTGTTTGCAATGCAGCTGGCTGCGGGCTCTGTCCTTCCCATGGTCCTCCGAGCCGCGGTCGAGCTCGACCTCCTTGAGCTGATCAAGCAAGCCGAGCCGGCCGCCTCGGCCTCCGAGCTGGCCGCGCGCCTCCCGACGAAAAACCCTGATGCGGCGGCTATGGTGGACCGGATCCTCCGTTTCCTGGCGGCGCACGGCGTTCTGACCTGCACTACGGAGGGCGGTCAGCGGAGGTACGGGCTGGAGGCGGCGGTGCGGCTGTATTTGACTCTAAATGAGGACGGGGTCTCGCTGGCGGCCTGCTATTCGCTGATGATACAGGACAGGGTTTTCATGGAGCCATGGTGAAATGAATGCCCTTTCCCTTTTCTGTTTTGCTGTTTTTTTCTTATTAAATAAACTAGTAATCCCCGTGCGATGCACGGGAAAATTATAATTTATGTGCTTTTTTGAAGATAATTTGTATATAGCTATAATAAAATTGAAATGACATGGCTAATAATAATAATAATAATAATAATAATAATAATAATAATAATAATAATAATAATAATAATAATAATAATAATAATAATCAACTACAATAACATTTATTTAATTGGATATAAAATAAAAGAAATGTTATCGGTACATAATATTGTACATACGGCGTAAATAGCACTCATATTGAGTGAGACCCACCATAAATAAAAAAATCAAGTGGGCTCCATTCTATATGAGTATTATGTACACATATATGTACATCTATTATATACTTATACCATTTTCCATAAAATATATCAAGTATTGGACTATGTTCCATAACATCGACACTAATTAAACAAACATTAGGCCATAAGTCCGGATTTCAGGGTTTTCATTTCATTTTTTCCTCTCCTTCCCCGACCAATTCTCTATGTCGTGTCGGTCGTCTCTTTAATTTTTTTTTTTAATTTTTTTTAACTGTAAAAAATGAATGTTTCTAAACAAATCGATCACATATATTGTGATTCGTACATTTATGTTTAGATTAATTTAAAATAAGAATTTGAACAAATTGTGTTTTGATTATAAGATAAGTCCAATGATTTGAAAAATAATGAATTAGTTAAGTTGTTAAGTTTTTTTATCCGTGTAGAAAGATGACCAATTAGTACACATGTGTCATAATTAAATGTCATTTTAAGTTTTTTGAATAATTGTTATTTGATGATAAGATAAGTTAAAATGATTTAGATAATTAATCAATTGATTGAGTTGTTTAGATTTTATAATGTGTTTTAACTTGCCCATTACACGTGTTTCCTCATTAACTCAATTTATGTTAGTACTATAGCATGATAAACTACATTATTATATTATTTAATGTCAAATATTAAGGACTCTTATACTAGTTATGTTGTTTAAACTTGCTTCAATTATGATAACTGAGGTAATGTACACGTCTTGTTTAAATTATGATAATATAAGTGTACATGAACTGTATTATAAATTATTGATTTATTTGTTTAGAAGTTTAATTAATGTGGAAACTTTATGATAAGATTGGTGTGAAATTTTCATAAATGCAATTCTAATGTGGTCCTAAAATATTTGAGTTTTCTGTTACAATTTCTATCAATTGTTGGATTGACTCAAATATCAATTTTTTAATTAATTTGTTTTGAAGTTCGATTATTATGGCCCTTACCCTTATTTTTGAACATTTGAAAAGCCTTATCTTTAGATTTTATTATGTTTATTATCCATTGTTTTAAATAGTCTAAACATAGAAAGTCAACTTATTTATTTATTTGGTCAAAGTTTCTAAAAATGAATTTTCCAACAACCACTTTATATATACATATATATATATAGATATAGATATAGATATAGATATAGATATAGATATAGATAGATATAGATATAGATATAGATATAGATGCCTGCTTTTTTTTAATCGATCTAATAATTATTTAATATTAAGAATAGAGTTAGTTTCACGTTTATTAAAGATTTTTTTTGTCCTTTATCTGTCGGCCGTTTTCAGTTTGGTCCCGTAAATGCACCGTTTTTGGAAATAGTCTCTTAAGTGAAAAAAAATTAGTTTTTTGGTCCTCTAACCGCCTACAGCAGGTCAGATTTACCGGCTGCCTACGTGGAAATTCGCTCGATTTTTTTTTTTGCTGAGTTGTATGCTTAGGTGGCGATTATGTGGCATAATTGTAAAAAATATGCTAAAGAGAGGATTCGAATCCAAGACCAATGGGGGAGTAAAAGAGCTCATGGACCACTTGAGCTAGCACACTTTTTATTAAATATTTAACTTCAATTATATATCTAACAACATCGTTTTATCTAATAATTTATATTATTCAATTTGTACTACTTTGTATTTTAATAATTTTTTTTATATATTAAATAAATTGTATATAATTATTTTCTAAATAAATATTTTAACATACTTAATTAAATTAATTTTAATATTAAATAAATATTTATCAAAGAAATGCATAAAATAAATAATATAATTTACCAAATAAATAAATATATTAAATAATATAATAAATAATATTACTTACCAAAAGAATAAATACATTAAATAATATAATGTATAATATTTACCAAATAAATACATAAACTAAATAGTATAATAAATAAATAATTATTTACTAAATAAATATGTAAATTAATTAATATAGTAAATACATATTATAAATAAATATAATATGATTAAATTTTATTTCTTTATTAAAAATATTTACTAAATAATAAAATATATTGAATAATGTAATAAATAATATAACTAATTTTTATTTGTGTATTAATTAAATATTGATCAAATAAATAAATATATTAAATAATATAATAAACAAATATTTACTAAATATATACATCTATCAAATATTAAATAAATGTATTAAATAATATAATAAATAAATATACTAAATAATATAATAAGTAATAATATTTACCAAAACAATATTAAATAACATAATAAACAAATAAATAATTAGTAAAATACATATATTAAATAACCTAATAAATAATATAATATATTAATTACGAACTAAAAATAATTAAAATTAATACATAAAAAGTATTTTATATTATTTTTTTTTGTTTATATGCTTTATTTAATTATATTTTTTTCTAATTTTTATTATCTACTATATTTATTATTAATTTTATTATTTATTATTTTAATAAGTAAATATTATTATATTATTTAATATATTTATTTATTTAATACTATTTAATAATTTATTTATTATATTTACTTTATTTGTAAATATTTATTATATTAGGTAATTTCTATTTATTTATCTTGTAAATATTTATTTATTTATTATGTTATTTAACATGTTTACCAAATAAATAAATATATTAAATAAAATAATAAATAAATATTTACAAATAAATAAATATATATTAAATGATATAATAAATAAATATATTAAATGATAGAATAAATTTTATTTTTATATTACATAAATATTTACCAAAATAAATATATATTAAATAATATTAAATTTATATTAAATAAATATATATTAAATATATAAGAATTATAAATAGTAAATATATAATATTTATAATAAATATATATATTATTTATAATAAATATATTAAATAAATATAAAATAAAAAATATAATAAATAAATATATTCTATAATAAATAATAAAAAAATATATTAAATATATATATCATATTTTTTGATATATTTATTTATTATATTATTTAATATATTTATTTATTTGGTAAACATTATTATTTATTATATTATTTAGTATATTTATTTATTTGTTGAATATATTTATATATTGTATTATATTATTTAATTATATATTTATTTCGTAAATATTTATTTATTAAATTTTTTGTATTATTTTAATATTTATTATTTACTGAATAATAAACAAATTATTATATGTTTAATTATTTTATATTATTATTATTATTATTAAATGATTTTGAATTGTTGATAGATATATTTCTGAAGTCAAATTTAACATATCACCTTGTTGGTCAAGCGGGTAAGATGCTCATTTTTGAATGAAATGTGCAGGGTTTGAACCTTCCCATTAACATTTTTTTAATAATTTGCCACCACCTGCCGCCTCAGCGCAAAAAAAAAGGAAATTAAATTAATTTCCACGTACGCTCATCCGGAATTCTCGACCTGCCGTAGGCGGTCAGAGGACCGAAAAGCTAATTTTTTTTTTCAGTTAGCGGACTATTTCCAAAAACGGTTCATTAACGAGACCAAATTAAAAACGGTCTGTAGATAAAGGAGGAAAAAACCTTTTTTTTTTCCTTCATTCATCAATAATTGAAAATTTAAATTAAACAAAACAAAACGTACATTGGGCGACATTTAATAATTAATGATAAGGTGATTTATAATGAGATATTTTTTTTTTTTTTATAAAATTAATATTTAGTGCAAGCTAAAATTATAATTATATAGAAAAAACACTAAAGCAAACGTGGGAGAAAAGTGCAATAAAAAAACTAATAACTCTCCATGCCCACTTTAATTCCTTAATCCAACTAGTTTTCAAAGATAGACCCCAAATACGCCGATCAATCAGTATCATTTGATAGGTATCATCTTAAAGATGCTATTCTGGAGGGAGGAGTAGCTTTCAACAGAGCATATGGCATGAACGCGTTCGAATACCCGGCTACAGACCCAAGATTTAACCAAGTTTTCAACCAGGGCATGTTTGAACAATCCACCATTTTCATGAAAAAAATCTTAGAAAAATACAAAGGTTTCGAGGGTCTAAACACCTTAGTCGATGTTGGTGGAGGAATCGGAGCTTCACTTAAGATGATCATATCTAAATATCCGTCAACGAAGGGCATCAACTTCGATCTGCCCCATGTTATCAAAGATGCCCCTTCTTACCCAGGTATTTAAATATCCCTGCTCCTAACTATTTTCATAAATTTATTCTCTACTAAACTACATTTACATGAATTGAATAATACGTTTACATTATTATATATGGCATGCTATATATTTTTGGTGTATGTTCATTATTAATGTACATATCAAAATTTGAAGGATCATTAATGATAGTGAAACTTGTGCAGGTGTGGAACATATCGGCGGCGACATGTTTGTTAGTGTGCCCAAAGCCGACGCCATGTTCATGAAGGTCAGTTTATTCTCTTGTTCTATTAAGTAAGTTCACATTAGAACCTAATGACGAAATTATGTAGTGGATTTGTCATGACTGGAGTGATGCACACTGCAAGAAAGTGTTGAAGAATTGCTATGAAGCCCTTCCACATGATGGGAAAGTGATAGTCGCAGACATTATTTTCCCAGAGGACCCCAATAGTGGGCCCGCCTACGTGCCGGCGTCTATGTTCGATATGTTGATGTTAGTCTATAATCCTGGTGGCAAAGAGAGGACATACAAGGAATTTCAGGCCTTAGCTGATTATGCTGGCTTTAAAAATATCATCAAAGTTTGCTCTGCTTATAATATTTGGATCATGGAGTTTCACAAATGAACAAGAATACATCAATTTTTAGCTTTCACTCAATTCAAAAACTATGTACGCTACGTTTTCAAAATTCAATAATGCTTTATGCTTCTTTTAGTTACTTTTTTTAAGGAGTATTTGTGTCATATCCCTGTATTTAATGAAACAGGTGCGTTTTTCTCCCATTTATTGATAATTACGTACTTCCACATATTTATTTTGTATATGCTTGTAGACGTTCCCCATAATTCTGCTATTAGCAGCAGTGAGAATGGTGTGGTTAGGTGCAAAACCACGCCGAATCGCAAAAAACTGAAATAAAAAATGTTCATTTGTCCAGATTGAATTGCACCGAAACTGGAAGAAAAATCGAACCAAAACCGCACCAAAATTTTCGGTTCAGATCGGTGCGGTTTCAATTAACATCATTTTTTTTAAAAGGCACCCAAAATAAAATGAAAGCTACATCATCATCATCATCATCATCATCATCATCATCATCATCATCATCATCATCATCATCATCATCATCATCATCATCATCATCATCTAATGTGCAACAATACCAAATCAAAGGCCCAAATTTTGAACTAAAAGTAAAAAATTAGGTCAAGAAATTAAATTTTAGTGTAATGTTTTTAATTTTAATTGTTATTGTTATTCTTTGTTACTTTACTTATTTATTATTAATGTTAGCCAACCCAAACCAAATGCCCAAAATCAGCAAGTATATGTACAATACAAACATAACATATTCGATGTTGTTTGTTAAAAAAAAAAATTAAAAAGAAAACATATTGGTGCGGTTCGGCTAAAACCGCACCATACAAACAAAAAATCGACGCCCCAAAATTTGTGCGGTTTTTCGAAATCTTAACCGCATAAAAAATCGAACCTCTAAAAAATCGAATCGAATCGCACCAAATACGTCGGTTCAGTTAAGTTTTTCAATTTTGGCTCGGTTTTGCTCACCCCTAGGCTTAAACAACGCTAAAATTTTTGTAATTCCATTATACCCTCCCTCACATATTGTATAACAAAATATAATAATAAGTAAATATATAAATAAATAAGTAAATTGTGAAAATGCATTGACACCATAACTTAGACATGACCAAACCCTGGTTCTGGGCCGAGGTTTGTGGAACCTGAACCGGTCCGGACATAATGCACGGGTCGGTTCACCGAACCAGAAGTTTAGGGCCGATTCAACCGATTCTGGTCCGGATCGATTTTATTTAAATAAAATTTGGGCAGTAGGGTTAAAAAATTGGACTTGGGCTTACTTGACATATTATAAGTTAAAATATCAATTAAGTTGAAGAATTTTGTGGGTTATAAAATGATATTTAACTTGTATGTCCCAAAAATTGGTTGGCAATACCGCGTCAAGAATTTGTCGGGCAAAAGGGTGTCCCATAGCTCGACTAGCTGGCCTACCGTCCACCTTGGCCTGCAATCGGCAAATCTACTTTGCCATCCTCTCAAAAGATCGATCCCTACGACCGCCTCCTTCTTCATTGCTTGACTCATCCATCTCTGTCTCCCGCTAATTCCATCACCATGGTCGGCGTGGTGATTGCCTGGGAAGTGCGGTGAGTATAGTCTGATGAACTGCTCTGGCCGCCACGACATTTACAATCATATGCTCGAACTCCTGCCTACACATGGTGACCAATTGACGGTCAGTTTGCTCCACCTCGGTCCTTGGTGGCCCCATCTCACTTCCTTGCTATGTCGAAACCAGATCTGGTTGAGGCGACACTGGAACCACCACGTCGTTGGTTGCTCGAGCCTCATGCGCTTGGCTCGAGCCCGCAACGTCGATCGGTACCACTGATGAACCCCCTAAGCCGGTTGGATGATGCAATAGGGTCACTAGGGTGTGAAGGTCCAGAGAAGCTCGGTAGTGGGCTCGTCAAAGGTTTGGTCTAAATTTTTTCTGGGAATTTCGTCGGCATAACTATGGTCAACACAACTTTTTGCACGAAAGTCCCACAAACGGCGCCAAAATGGTATGCAAAAAACCTAGGACCGGTTGGAATCCATCCGAGCTCAAGCTTCTTCACATGTAAATCGCCTGCGAACCTGCAAAAACTCTCAAACTGGAGGAATTTTTCAGTGAAGAGCCTCCGGTAATTAAATGAGCATTTATAGAAAATAGTGTTTGAAATAATAGATATAATGTGATAAATAGACATACCTCACTCCCTTCTATAGTTAGTTAGAGAGGTGATACCTTGTTCCATCAAGCCCGTCTACACAACCCGCCCCACTTAATTCGCATCAAGGTGCCTCAACATTGGTCCCAATTTTTAGGAAAAAAAAGTTTTTTTGGTCATTTATCTGCAGGTCGTTTTCAATTTAATCCCGTAAGTGGACTGATTTTGGAAATAGTCCCCTAACTGAAAAAAAATTAGTTTTTTGGTCCTCTGACCGCCTATATCAGGTCACTATGACCGGCTGAGCTACGTGGAAATTGCCTAATTTTTTTTTTTTGCTGAGTTGTAATGCCACGTGGCGCTTATGTGGAATAGTTGAAAAAATGTGCTAAGAAGGGGATTCGAACCCAGGACCAATGGGCATAAAAAGAGCTCATGAACCACTTGAGCTAGCACCCATTATGTTAATTATTTAGCTTCAATTATATATCTACCAACATAGTTTATATATATATAATTCAATTTGTACTACTTTTAATAATACAAAATTATGCATATGTTATTAAATTCATTTAATTTTATTAATATATTTAATAAATATTTACTAATGAGTAAATATCATAAATAAATTATTAAATATATAATAAATAAATAAATATATTATATAACATAATATTATGTACTTTTAAAAATATTACATATTATAATAATATTTATAAAAATATTACATATTATGATTTTATTATTTAGTAAGTAATAAATAATAAATAATACAAAAACTTTAATAGATAAATATTTACAAAATAAATATATAATTGAATAATATATATAATATATAAATATATTCAATAATATATTCAATAAAAATATTTATTATAGAATATATTTATTTATTATATATTTATTTAATAATATATTCAATAATATTTTTAATATTATTCATTCAATAATATATTCAATAATATATTCAATAATATATTCAATAATATTTTTAATATTACTTATTCAATAATATATTCAATAAAAATATTCAAAATAAATTTAATATTATTTAATATATATTTATTCTGCTAAATATTTATGTAATACAAAAACAAAATTTATTCTATATTAAACCGGCTTCCTCGTGTTCAGTCTTATGCTCGCGGCTCTGTTTTCTATTCTGCTTTCCGTCTGTCTCAAATAAATATTTACAAATAAATAAATATATATTAAATAATATTAAATTTATATTAAATAATAGAACAAATTTTGTTTTTGTATTACATAAATATTTAGCAGAATAAATATATATTAAATAA
>CACSLK010016728.1:4954945-4984114 GCA_902706635.1 Striga hermonthica
AGTTGATGTGTGATATAAAAATAATAAAGTATTGATTGATAAGATTGTTAGTTAGAAATATGTGAGTGGATTAATAGTATTTTTTTTTGGAAAATATATAATAATGATTAATTTTTAATTTTAATTGCGTTTGTTGGATTGTAGAGAAAACTGAGATGGATAGTATTTCTGTGAATTTTTTTTTTGCCTAATTTCCAGTTTCAATGATATAAATCTTAACCTAATTGACAAAAATAAAAAGTTTTGTATCCTTAGAAGTTATGTTCATCCAACATCAGTTAGTTACTTGGCTGTTATTGTGAATTAGTGTGGGTATGGAACCCTCTCCTTTTGAGCTAGCTTGTGGGACGAGTTCTACATATGCCCGTTTATCACAAATCATCCATTGCGATTAGGGGCTCAGCATGTGGAGTCAATTTCTATAATGATTTGCGTTGCTACTTGTTCTACATGTTAATTCATAACTATTGCTTCCCAGATGTGTAGTAAGAGTGCATTGGGAGACAATTTCTAAAATGTTTGTTTTGTTTCTTCTGTGCTTTGGGTTTGTCATGTGTGTCTTTTTGGGGCTGTGATATCATATTCTAATAATATTCTGTCGTAATTTTTGGTTCAAGTATTACATGAAAACTGGGGTATGCAAGTTTGGTTATAGCTGCAAATTTAACCATCCTATTGATCGTACTAAACCCAAAGCACCAGCCCCTGAATCTCAGCAGGAAGATGTGAAGCTCACTCTTGCAGGCCTCCCTAGAAGAGAGGTATTTTGCTCATCCTATGAGGCCTTGATTACCAACCTTTTTGATGCTTTGCACTATATCTTTCTTGAAAAATGGGCTTCGTCCCTTGATGTGCTCTGTATTAATATAATGTTTAATACCATTTGCAAGCCCTTGATGTGCTTATTCATCTTGTTGAGCGAGGTTTATTCACTGACATCAGAAGTTGTGATGTTTGATAGGGTTTATTTTAAGGTTGCGCAAAAATCTCATACTAAAAAATTAAATTGCCTGATTTCTTTTCTGGCATTAATATGTATAATGTGTGTGTGTATGGGTGTCTGTAGTGTAGGGATCATATGAGAATAATTTTCATCCACGGGACTTTGAGAAATCAGTTCTTTGGATAATCTGATGATTTTCAACTGTCGGGTTTTGATGTGAATTCTTCATTTTCTTCGCTTGTACTATCCGCGTTTGGTAGCACTGTTGTGCATGCTTTTAAACGATACTATAACATGTTCGTCAATGATGTTATTAAGCATTTTAACACGGCAACATCATGCATTTCAATCTATTTTCCACCTTAACCATATATATATATATATATAAACGCATTCATTTTCTTAGGTTATTTGTTTGGAAAAAGTGGCAATAACTATGGTAATCATGCTTGTAGGGTGCTATACACTGCCCTTATTACATGAAGACTGGGACGTGCAAATTCGGAGCCACATGCAAGTTTGACCACCCACCCCCAGGTGAGGTGTTGACTGACCGCTTGTCGCAAGACAGTCAAATTGTAAAATTTATTTTTCCTTACAACTTCTACCAACTGGTAGTAGTAGTGAGTAAGGGTCGAACCCACAGGGAGTGTAGAATTTAATTGCTATTATTTTCTTTAATTGAAAGTACGGACACACAAATAAAAGGGGGGGATTTTGTATGAATTAATTAACCACTAAAATTGCGAAATAACAGAATGAAATAAAATGCAGCAAATAAGAATGATTTATCAAATGAATGGGGAAACTTCTAATCCACGGTTCCGTCTACACCCTCGATTAACTCGTCTAATCAATTTTAATGTCAAATCTCGCTATCTCATGGAATTACTAGCCCTAGGCAACAACACGGTCTGTTGCCCGAATTTTTCCTTAAGTTTAATTTAACCGTGAGACGCTCAGCGATTAAACCTGACTTCTTGTACAGTCTAGAAGACGCTTCTTAGATTTAATACAATCAGTCGCTTTACGATCTATAAAAATAGGCTAGACTAATTAGTGAACTCAACCGCGTTCGTTCACTTAATTAGGTCGTGTTATCCCCGGTAGTTACCATCTTCCGGTTACCTCTTAGGAATTAAACACATCAACAATTACGGATTGAAGGCCTAATTCAGATGTAGATATGCAAAGCCTAATCTAGGTGATCAAACTAAACAAGACTAAACACATCATGGTAAATTATTCAAAATAACACAAACAATTCCAAAAGAGATATTGAAATTATCAACTATGGAAATTAATCAAACATCGTCAATCATAGGGTTCGACTTCCCCGGGATTAGAAATAAAAGAACTACTCACTAAGCATAATATTCAAAAACATGTTCATGAAATTAATTACACAAGAAAGAAAAGAAAGAAAAGAATATTTTTCTTCTCTGTTGCTTTGTTCTGCGATCCCTTTCTCTTCTCCTCTGTTCGATCCTCCGTTAGGTTTTTTTTTTTGCAGTCCAAAGATAAAATCTCCTTTTTCCAAAAGTCCAGTCCCAGAATAACAAAACTCTGCCCCTCTTTATTTGTCACGTGAATGTCCACAAAATTAAATCTCTCCAAGTCAACTAGGCCCACTTCAGTCAATACTCACGGGCTGTATGGGCCTGCCCAATGCAGTACAGGGTCTGCTGATTCGGTACGGGGTCACCCAGTACTGAAGTTCATCATCATTATTTCCACTTATGTTCTTGCCTCCAAAATCATCATGCTCTAAGATAATCTCAAAAACACTGAAAACACTAACAAACTCATCAAGGCACGAGAATCATACATAGAATCAAATAAGCCGGAAAATGAACAAGTGCGAAGAATTAAACGTGCAAAAATCACAACATTAGATGGTTAATGCGAGCACATTTTTCAACTAATCATTGACTGGTGCCACATCTCAGGGGGCAGCATCGTCTGCTATGGATGATGGAAAAGAGGATGGATCTGGTTAAAAATGTGTAGTGGCATGACACTGTTTGTGTTAAAAGGGACTCCAATTAGTCTCAACTACTTCCTGTAGAATGCTGTTTCATAAATCTGGTTCGATACGAGCCGTGTTGATATAATCTATTCGCTCTTTCTTTCTTTCTTTCTTTTTTTGGACTTTCACTCCGTTCTATTTAAAGTTGTTTGTTCGAATGCATTAAATGTTAGCCTGCTGGAAGTGTTCCCCATTGATGGATTCTTAATTTTCTCAACGTTTTTGTTGCATCATAAGCAGGGAAGCAGGCGACCAGTCTGCTGTCATCAACATATCATAGCATCTTTAATGAAAAGAAAAAATGGAGGAAATAAGAAAGTTAAATAGATATTAAATTTGAATCGGTCTCTTGACAGCTTTTTCTTTCCCCCTCTCTGTGGTGGTAAAAACTCAAAACTTACATAATTCTGGAGGATTGTTGTGATTTGAGCTCAGATCTGTGACGAGTGTTCTAATATTGAAATTTTAGTTAATCATCTATTGAGCTTACTAATATTTTGCACCATGGATATGGATGCATCTGCGATTCATCACCAAATGTTCGGGAGTTTCTCTATTAAATCATTTTCCTTTCTCTTGCTGGATATCTTGTTTCTACACATCTTCTCTAATATGGACACATCTGTGATCACCAAATGTTCGGAGTTTCTCTATTAAATCCTTTTTCTTCTTTTCTCTTGTTGCTATATCTCGTTTCGACATATCTTCTCTTTGTTTTTTTGGGTCTTTTGTGTGTTTTCAAAAGAGTCAAATCTTTCTATCATTGATGTGTGAAAACTTTAGATGTGAATAAAGTAAACAAAACTAGAAATATACTATTTATACAACTACCATTCTCTAAGTGGTAGTGGCTTTTACCTAGTGT
Source organism: Striga hermonthica (assembly GCA_902706635.1). NCBI lineage: Eukaryota > Viridiplantae > Streptophyta > Magnoliopsida > Lamiales > Orobanchaceae > Striga > Striga hermonthica. The sequence goes on from CACSLK010016728.1 coordinate 4,958,783, forward strand.
AGGAGTTGAACATTATTTGACCATATGGTTAAAAATTTTGTACCAATTGTTGAGTTTTAGGGTGTGTTTGTATATAAAATTACTCTGTATGCTTAATTCATATTACAAAAATCTAACTCAATATTAACCTAACTCTACCATCATCAACATTATAAGTATAATTTTATAATATCAATCAATCATTCTTACACATCACATCAACTTTAATTTATTATTCATCAACTCACATAATTCTAACTAACCATCATTTCACACTATATTCTCTCATACTTTTATATAAAATCAATTCTAAATATTTAATTTTAAATATTAATTTAATATAAAATTAAAATCCTAGTAACAACTAACCATATATATATATTTTTTTTTTTCAAAATTAACTCTAGTTAAAAAAAAAAAAAATTCATTTTGAGTGGATATATTTGCATACAAACATTCCCTCCGAAGTTAACACTCTTTTTTCACAAGATCTGTCAATATGGCCTGGAACTCCATAATAGTAGCACAAGCTCACCAGCCTTTCAAAGTAAAAACACGGGTTTCTCTTGGAAAAAATGCTACCCCACATCCAAACTTGAGTTGTCTTCTCCACCTAAATCAAAATTGTTAAAAAAAAGTAGGTATATATTTTTGGGTGATTCTACTGTGTCGTTACGGAAACGTTCCGTCGGAGTTTGTAACCGTTAGATCAACTATCCACGACGGTTATAAGATAATCTAACGGTTATAAATCTCGACAAAATGATTCCGTAATGAGACTGCAACATTTCCCTATATTTTTTCCAAAAAAAAAAAAAAAAAAAAAGGGAAAACAATATCTGCCAGGCTCCCATCCATTAACTTTCTTTCCCAACCTTTTTATTTATCCTCAGTTATTTGTAGCCCACCATTCCCACTCTATCACATGAATCACATCTAGCCATAGCTTAGTTGCCTTTACCAAATTATATTCATAGTTCTCCTCTTCACAATATATCCCAATTTAATCAACCCAATGGGCTCCAACAGCGAGAAAACCAGTAACCCCGCGGCCCGATCCCCTCCAGAAGACAATGATGAAGAAGCTGGCGTGTTTGCAATGCAGCTGGCTGCGGGCTCTGTCCTTCCCATGGTCCTCCGAGCCGCGGTCGAGCTCGACCTCCTTGAGCTGATCAAGCAAGCCGAGCCGGCCGCCTCGGCCTCCGAGCTGGCCGCGCGCCTCCCGACGAAAAACCCTGATGCGGCGGCAATGCTGGACCGGATTCTGCGGTTCCTGGCGGCGCACGGCGTTCTGACCTGCACCACGGAGGGCGGCCAGCGGAGGTACGGGCTGGAGGCGGCGGTGCGGCGGTATTTGACTCGAAATGAGGACGGGGTCTCGCTGGCGGCCTGCTATTCGCTGATGACACAGGACAGGGTTTTCATTGAGACATGGTGAATTGAATGCCCTTTCCCTTTTTTTTTTTTTGTTTTGCTGTTTTTCTTATTAAATAAATGCCTGATTTTCTTATTAATTGCACCACTTCCCTTTTTGGTCAATGTGTTATAAAACTGGGAGATGCTATGGTCCGTTTACAGATTCATTCCGTCACAATTTGTAACCGTTAAATCAACTATTTCTGACGGTTACATGATGATCTAACGGTTACAAACTCGACGGAATAGTTCCGTAACAGAACCGTAGCATTTTCCTATAAAACTAGAGATAAAAGAAAATGGAGAAAATATTATAAAGCTAGAGAGAAAGAGAGACTAGAGAAAATATATTCGTAACCGATTGATTTTCATTACAACTGAAGCTCCTATTTATAGGAAAACTTCTGATGACACAATCGTAATAATATAATTTCAATAGGGGCAAAATAGTCATTCATATACATTATTTTATAATAAAATTAATTTAGGTTAATGGTGGTTGTAACCACCAACCATATTCTAACAATTGCCATTTGTGTCTTATTGTTTCATTAATTGATTTATTAATTATTTAATATTAAGAATAGAATTAGTTTCACGTTTATTTATCATTCATCAATAATTGAAAATTTAAATTAAACAAAACAAAACGTACAATGAGACATTTAATAATGAATGACAAGTTGATTTATAATGTGAACTAGTGATCAACCCGTGCATTTGCACGGAGAAAAATATGTCGAAAAGATAATAATATATAAATAAAAAAAACAAAAATACATAACCATAATTCAATTCATGAAAAAAAATATGAATTAAGAAAATGATTCTAAATTTTATTAAACATATTTATTTGTATATAACATTTATGGTTTTCCTATAGTCGGAATCACCATCACTACATATCATTATCTTCAGACGCTTCCCATTCGTAACTCTATGAAGAGCAACGTACAACTATCCATGATTGAAAACAGGGTTGTTCAAGACAAAGCGGACGTGTGAGGGAAATTGGTCTTGGCTCTTGTTGATCGTCATAGTATATGAGACCATGATAGAAAATTGTCTGCGTTGAAACTCGAACGGTACCCTCAAACAAATAAATAATAATAAAATATATGCCGAATTTATTATAATTGTCAGCAAATGTAAACATTTGGATCGAAATTATCTACTGAACAAATAATTGCATTATAAACAATTGTTAAATTAAGCTGGATAACATATTAAAAAAAGTGGTGAATTGGGCTTAAATTTTTATTATAAATTTTATAAATATGGCTTGAGCCGATATTCTCAATAAGTTTATTGGGTTCAACTTGAACATTATTTTTTTTGGGCTTTACTAAATCATATCGGCAGATCACGCGTTTTTTTCTATGTAAAAAATATCCAATATCTCATTTTTTTTTATCATTTTTTGTCGATAATCATGCCATTTTCTTTGTTTTTTCGGTGAGATATTCCGATCAAATTCTAAATTTTTTCAAAAAATAAAAATTTCAAACAAAAGCGAGATATAACAGCAAAATCATTCCGATTTTACAGTCTCGTTTTACTAAATCACAGTGAAAAGTGCAAATCGTCTGATTATATAATATATCAATCAAGATCTGGAATTTTTTGTTTTGATTTAAGGTTGTCGTCCCTATTTGACTAAAATGCTTCAATAAATCGTAAGAAAATATTTCAATCGGCTGATTATAGTACGAATCTATCAAGATTTGTAATCTTTGTTAAGAGTTTATGATTTTTTTATTTTTTCTATAAAACCGTATTTTTAGTTAATTTCATAAGTCGATTGATATTTTCTTGTCGTCCCTATTTTGCTAACATACATCAATAAATCATAAGAAAATGGTTCAATAGGGCAATTATAGTACGGATCTATCGAGATCTGTAATGTTTATTGAGAATATATAATTTCTTTTTAAAGAATCATGTTTTCAGTTGATTTCAGAAGTAGATTGGATATAAAATATTATTTTAGTGTTTGTTTTGCCATTTTATTTCAAAAATTTGAAATATCTGCATAATTTGATGTTTTTTGCTCAAAACATTGATTTGTTTTTGCAAACAATGAACGGATATTGTTATATTTAATAATGTTATTATGGTTTTCTGAAGAATATACATGTTGTTCGGTTGCAACAGTCGATCTGCATATACATATGAGCCATGTGTCCAGTTTTCAAATTAAAAAAAAAGAAGATCGTTAAGTACACCTTATTTCTACTCGCAACTTTGTTAAAATAAAGTTTTAATATTCATTTATGTTATTTATTAAATACTTTACTTTAATTTTAAGGATGTGCGATCGAACAGAGGTGAAAACACTAAAAAAATAGAAAATAAAAAAAATAAAGCAACAAAAAAAGTAAATAAAAAATATCATTCTTGAATTTTGTAGGGAATAAATTGAAAGTACAATTACAACAAAAACCACGACTCAAGAGGCCAACCAGATAAAAAAAAAGGCAAAAAAAGTTCATCAAAATAAGATTTTTTTTTTAAGCTAAGTAGGTAAAAAAAACTAAAATATTTAACCAATATAAATAAGAAAAAAGGTCATTATATACATTTTTAAACTTTCAGAGTAAATAAGAGATATGGTAATTACAACAAACCCATGACACATAGGGGGATAATGTAATTTAACGCAGAATAATAAAATTAAATAAGAGAAATGGTAATTACTTTAGGCGAGAAATGAAAATTAATAATATTGAATACTGAAACTTTTTGGGGGATAATATAATTAAATGCAGGATGATAAAATTATATAAAGAATACTTTTTGCTCCAAATTATATATAAATAGATATAATAATCAACTTGTGCAATTGCACATAGAAGAATACTTAAAAAAGATAACAATATAAAAAAAAATCATAATTTAATTCATGAAACAAAATATGAAATAAGAAAATGATTCTTAAAATTGATTTTGATCAAGTATTGTTGTGGAATAGCCGTTACCATTTTCTTTACGCTAATACATTCTGTAATTTTCATGAGTGGGTGTGACTTAAAATTTGAGTTCAATTTTGTAATTCCCTTGATTTATTTATGCTCATAATTTATGGCATTCATGCAAGTTATTTTGTGACTTAAAAATGAAATTGAATGTTGAAATTGGAGAGAGAACAAAATTTAATGCATGGTAATAAAATTAAATGATGTGATGCTCCAAATTATATATTTATAGATTTTTTTTTATATAAAATTAATTACCAGTGTAAGCTAAAATATAATTATATAGAAAAACCACTAAAGCAAACGTGGGAAAAAAATTCAATAAAAAATCTAGTAATGCTCTATGGTTTTGCTATAAAGCAATCGAATGACTCAGCTTATGGAGTCATCCACGATTATTCACAAATGGTGTACTAACACGTGTCCTACAATAAATACAAACTAGTACAACGCCCGTGTATTACACGGGTGCTTGCTAAATTTTTTTCTTAAAATTTAAAATTAATGAGAAAAAGTAGTTGAAAGTTAAATATTTATTGTAAAAATATATATTATTGTATATTTTAGTATGACACTTGTTACTTGTGCGACTTACATGTGTTATATTATAATAATTTTTCTAACTTATAACATATAACTACATTAAACATAGATATATTAGTTAAAAAATAATTTTATTTTTCTAATTAATTTGAATAAATCTATTACTATAAAGATAAATATAACTTAGTTAATTTTAAAATTATTTTATATAATTTTAAATACATTTGCAATTCAATAGATATAATAGAAAACGATATTAAAATACAATTAATACATCTAAAATGGTCATAAATAAATCAACATATTTATGGTAATCTGAACTTAATATTATTTGGATTGAAACTAAATTAAAATCTATCCAAGCCAAATAATAAAACATAGAATTTTGACACATAGGATCCGAAGCATGCGAGTCTGCCACTTAAGCTCAGCATATTCGAGAATTATATATATAGGAGGGATTGGGCATGTGTCAACACATCAAGTTATAAATGACTCCATAAAAAAGCCATCTAATAACTCCATAGAATTTCTGTAACTCTCTGCGCCCACTTTAATTCCTTAATCACGATGTTGATTGAGTGAGTCGATATAATTCTCAAATTTAGTTAATTGAAGTTGCTACTTTATATCTGCAAGATTTATTCTTTATATTTTTTACAACAAATTTTGAAATAAAGTGGTGAAAGTAATACCAAAGAATGGTACCTGAATAACTGAATTTGATAGGTATCACCTTAAAGATGCTATTTTGGAGGGAGGAGTAGCTTTCGATAGAGCATATGGCATGAAGGCGTTCGATTACCCGACTACAGACCCAAGATTTAACCAAGTTTTCAACCAGGGCATGTTTGAACAATCCACCATTTTCATGAAAAAAATCTTAGAAAAATACAAAGGTTTCGAGGGTCTAAACACCTTAGTCGATGTTGGTGGAGGGATCGGAGCTTCACTTAAGATGATCGTATCTAAATATCCATCGATGAGGGGCATTAATTTCGATCTGCCCCATGTTATCAAAGATGCTCCTTCTTACCCAGGTATTTAAATATCCATGCTCCTAACTATTTTCATACATTTGTTCTCTACTAGTAATTACTACATTTACATGAATTGAATAATACATATACATTATTATATATATGGCCTCCGTATATATTTTTGGTGTCAAATTAATTAATGTACTTATTAAAATTTGAAGGTTCAATGATAGTGAAACTTGTGCAGGTGTGGAACATATCGGTGGCGACATGTTTGTTACTGTGCCCAAAGCCGACGCCATGTTCATGAAGGTCAGTTGATTAACTTAAATAGGTTATGTGATCTTTAGAGTGATGCATTGTCACAAGCATGAAAATATAGGCAGAACTTTTATTCTCTTGTTCTATTAAGTTAACATTAGAACCTAACGACAAAATTATATAGTGGATTTGTCATAACTGGAGTGATGCACACTGCAAGAAAATGTTGAAGAATTGCTATGAAGCCCTTCCACATGATGGGAAAGTGATAGTTGCAGACATTATTTTCCCGGAGGACCCCAATAGTGGGACCGCCGGCACGTCGGCGTCTCTGTTCGATATTTTGATGTTAGCCTATAATCCTGGTGGCAAAGAGAGGACATACAAGGAATTTCAGGCCTTAGCTGATTGTGCTGGCTTTAAGAATGTCATCAAAGTTTGCTCTGCTTATAATATTTGGATCATGGAGTTTCACAAATGAATTTCCAGCTTGCACTCAACTGTCCAACAAAACAATGTCTGGATAGTTAAATAATATTCTATCAATACAAAAACTATGTACTCTAGGTTTTCAAAATTCAATAATGCTTTATGCTTCTTTTAGTTACTGTTTTTAAGGAGTATTTGTGTCAAATTCCTGTATTTAATGAAACATGTGTGTTTTTCTCCCATGTATTAAGAATTACATACAACTCCCATATATTTATTTTGTATCTGCTTGCAGAGGTTCCCCATAACTCTGCTGTTACTGTAGGGGTGAGCATGGTGCGATTCGGTGCAAAACCACCCAAATCGCAAAAAACCGAAATAAAAAATGTCCATTTATTCAAATTGAATTGCACCGAAACTGGAAGAAAAATCGAACCAAAACCGCACCAAAAATTTCGGTTCAGTTCGGTGCGGTTTCGATTAACAACATTTTTTTTTAAGAGATGAAAAAAAAAAGAGAACGAAAAATTGCCATTACTAAACAACTTCATTATGCACATCCACCACAAACATCACACACACACAACAGGAAACTACAACCATACAAAATATAAACAAACAACTTATTAGAGAATTAAACAGGCAAGAAAAGGAAAAATAACAAGAGGGTCAAACAGAAATGTAAAATAAGCAGAGATGGTCAACATTAGTTTTAATTTTAGCCTAAGCAGCTGTGCCAGTGACGCCTAAATCGTCCTTGTTCTCGTCCTTTCCGGCGCCGAAAACGGGGCCGCCGGTGCCGGCGGAGTCCTCGACCTTATCCTGGATCTTCTCGATCTGAATCCCACCCTCATCCTCCCTGGAGTGGATGTCCAGCCGCGTCTTGTTCTGGCCGCCTTCCACGGACTCGTACGTTGTCGCCGTGAATGACTCCGGCGGCTGTGCTCCCTGCGCCCCCGACATGGTTCTATTTCCGGTGATTTTGATTTCTGATCGGCTTTAATTCCTTTTCAGAGATGGCTTTATGATGATTGTTTTAAATTTGTTTCAGAGATGCGAGTAAAACCCCATGTAATGTATATATGCGTTAGAATGGGGGCAAAGCTTATCCACGGTTGGAGCTTCGTGGCGTGAAGGTATTCTGTTTCTCCTCCACGTGTTATGTTACTGCCACGTGTATATCATCAAATTCAAGTAATATCGACTTTTTCATTCGTTGCGCTTTTAGATAGGATTATATTATATTATCAATCCTGAAAAACAAGATTGTACATGGGGTTGATTATATACTAGTACGACACCCGTGTATTACACGAGTGCTTGTTAAAAAATTATTCTTAAATTTTAAAATTAATGAGAAATTTATATTAAATTTAGTTTTTTTTTCTAAAAAAAAATATATTACTATATATTTTAGAATGATATGTGTTACTTATGACTTACATGTGTTATATTATATTAGTTTTTATAACTTATATCATATAACTACTTGAAATATAAATATATTAGTTGATAAATTATTTTATTTTCTAATTAATATTAAAACTAATTTCATTATTGTTATGAAGATAAATATAATTTTTTTTATACATATTGTATGGATGTTAAATCGAAACTCATCAAAAGAAGATTAATTTGATATATTACATATGTAAAACTGGAATCATTTCATGCTGCCCGTATGGGTACTACCCATATTGAGCAAGGTCCAATAAGAATAACACATGTGGCAATTATTAATCTATTTGAATGCTATGAACACACCATATTTTGCTATAGCCAAAACCAAAAGAAGATTCTATTTCTTAAGAAAAACTATTAAGGAAGATAATTAAAAAGAATTGAATCGAAAAATATGAGTGAACCACCAAGAGTTTCAGAACAAATAGGAACACTTATAGAAATAATAAATAAAACTCAATTAGAAACATTAGAAAAATTAGAAGAAATAAAAGGATCAGTAAAAGAACTACAAGATTTAATACAAAAGGAAAAAATGCGGAAAAAGTTATTTAAACCAATTCAAATAGAACCACCAACAAGTTCTAATGGATGACATAGATAGATTAACCCAATTATTAGAAAAATGTAATATTGAAGAAACTAGAATGGCAAAAATAGATGATGAAGATAAACAAGGAATAATCTACGGAATAGATAGTGAAGATGAAGACGAACCAACATTTAATATGACTGATCAAAAACCTCATACAACACCACCATTATCACCAAAGCGACCAAGAACAAACAATAATGAAGCATCTAGTTCACAAAATAATTACGTAGAAAGCAGCTTTAAAGATTTTATATACAAAAATGATTATAGTTATCATCAAGAAAAAATTAAGAAAAATATACCACCACCATATTTAGAAAAAGAAAGAAATCTATCTAATGGAATACTAAATATAGATTGTGCAACCAATGCAGAAGATTTAATAGTCACTTGGACTAATCAATTAAAATTACTAGTCCAAACTAATGATTCAATGATAAATGGAATGACATTAACAGATTTTTCCAATTATGTAAGGTATAAAACATCAGGAGTATTATTTGATTATTTAGAAAATACTCAAATCCCACTTAATCTCGACGCCAGTGGTTCAGAAACAGGAGCAGAATATAAAATAACAGCTTTAAGAGAATTAGCAAAAAATCTATTAAGAGAATTTTTAGGAATTACAGGACAAGAGTCAAAAGAAACACAAAAAGATAAGGTAGTTAGATTTCTAACTAACATGAAGTTATGTAATATATGTTATATCGAAAATTTCTTCTGTCAAGTAAGAGAAAATTTTTATAAAATTAAGGATCGATCAGGATTAATAGAAATTGTCGAAAGTAAACTTAAATATGAAATGAATAAATATATTCAGAAGAAAATTAATGAAACAAGAGAAGAAAAAACTTTAGGAATTTTAGAAAAATATGCAAAAGAATATAGAGATGAACTTTGTATAAGGAAAATAGAACACCATGAAATGACTAAAGTCGATTCAAGATGTTGTAAACAATTAGAAAGTGTACCGCAAGAATTTGGTTGTTATAAACCATATAGAAAGAAAAAAATATTATAAATACAATAAGTTTAACAGGCGATACAGACCAAGAAGATATAAAACATTTAGAAAACCATGGAAAACAAAATATAAAGGTAAGTTTAGAAAACAGGAAAAATACTTAGGAAAACCCAAATATTGTCCTAAAGGAAAAAAAAATTTGTAGATGTTGGAAATGTCAGGAAATAGGACACTACGCAAATGAATGTCCTAAAAACATTCCAGAAAAAGAAAGAATAATAAAAATGATATTTTTTTTAGGTTATGAACCTATAGAAGAAGAATACGAAGAAGGTGAACTATTAGACTTTGATATATATGATTTAGAATCAGAAACAGATAGTGATTTGGAATCATCTGAATCAGAAGATGAGTAAAAATAGTTCATTTATAAAAGTAAAATTATTTAATAAATTTCTGTTAGCATATATAGACACAGGTGCAACAATATGTCTAGCAAAAGAATCTATATTACCTAGTAAATACTGGAAGAAATTAGACAAACCGATTATAGTAAGAATTGCAAATAATAAGACAATAACTATTGATTATAGAGCAACATATTTAGTATTGTTAATAGAAGGAAAAAGATTTCCTTTACCAAGTCTTTATAAGAAAAATACAGGTTTACCATTTATAATTAAAAATAACTTTCTTAAGTTATATACCCATGTATTCAAAGACTAAATAGTATAAGTCTTAGATGTCCACAACTAGATACACAATCTAGTAAAATAATTACTACAAAAATATATAACACATCTTCTTTCATACGAGGGGAGATATTAAGAAAAGTTTCATTTCAAATTTATAAAGTAATAAGTATAACATTAGAAGAACATGTTAATCAGTTATTAGAAAACATATGTAGTCAAAATTCATTAGATCCAAGTAAAACACAAATAGCATGATAGTAAAAATCGAATTAATAGATTCAAGCAAAGAAGTCAATGTGCCAAATAGAATACCATATACAGAAAGAGATGTTAAGGAATTTCAAGAAGAAACTACTAAGATGTTAGAAAATAGTATTATACAACCTAGTACAAGTCCACATAGTGCACCAGCATTCTATGTAGAAAATCATAATGAGTTAAAAAGAGGAAAACGTAGAATGGTTATAAATTACAAAGAAATAAATAAAGCCACTAAAGGAGATGCATATAAGTTACCAAGACAAGATTATATTTTTAGTCGAATTAAAAAGGCAAAATGGTATAGTACCTTAGATGCTAAATCAGGATATTGGCAGTTAAGATTACATGAAGAAACTAAACCTTTAACGGCATTTAGTTGTCCACCTCAAAACCACTATGAATACAATGTAATGCCATTTGGACTTAAACAAGCACCCAGTATATATCAACGATTTATGGATAGTAATCTAAAGGGATTAAAATCAGTAAGTCTTGCTTATATAGATGATATAATTGTTTTTACACAAGGATCAAAAGAAAATCATTTAAAAGAACTTGCAAAGGTTTTAATACAATTAGGAAATAAAGGAGTTATTTTAAGTAAAGAAAAAGCAAAAAATTGTAAAACAGAAACAGAATTTTTGGGAATGAAAATAGTCGAAGGAGGCTATATCGAACCTCAAAAATATCTACTTGAAAAAATACATCAGTTTCCAGATCAACTTCAAAATAGAAATCAAATTCAAAAATTTCTTGGATGTTTAACATATATTGGAGAAAAAAGTTTTATAAAAAGTCTTGCAAGAGAAAGAGAGATACTACAAAAAATGATTTCAGAAAAAATACCATGGAAATGGACAGACAATGCAACTAGAGCAGTACAATCTTTAAAAAGACTATGTACTCATTTACCACGACTTTATCTACCAAAGCCTAGTGATTTACTTATTTTAAATACTGATGCAAGTCAGGATACTTGGGGAGCAGTCCTTCAAGCAATTCCAGATGCATATGAAGAGTTTAATAAGTTTATCATGAACAACAAACCATCTGAAGTTAAATCCTTTATACAAAGGATAACTAAAGATAGTTTGGATGAAAATAGTGAATCTAATGATTCTATGCAATTAGTATTGGACAAAAGCAATAACAAGCAATTACTGTTATCCAAATGGGTATCAGGAACGTTTAAGCAAGCAGTACGCAACTATACAACACATGAAAAAGAAACATTGGCTTTTATAAATGCTTTGGAAAAATTTAAACTTGATTTACAACCAGTCAAATTTATTTTTCAAACAGACAGTTTGTATACAAAAGATTTTACAAAATATCGAATAAAAGAATCTTACAACAAAGGCAGACTTTTAAGATGGAGCTTAAAAGCACAACAGTTTGATTATATATCTGTATATATTTCAGGAAAAAAAAATTACTTAGCAGATACATTAACACGAGAATGGAAGCACTCAAACCAGTCTTAGAAGATAGTCTAAGAATGTTGGAAAAAGAGGTAGAAGAACTCTCTGAGCAGATAAAGAAAAAAGAAAAAGAAATCAGCCAAATAAAAGCCATACTGTTTGAAGAAAAAGGCAAAGAAGAAAAGAAAAACGAAAAGGCTGAAACATCGGAAGAAAAAGAAAAACCTCATTTTGATGAGGAAGAAAGAACAAAAACCCATTATGTAATATTTACAGGTCCTAATCAAGGGATATTTTCCCAATGGAGTCAAGCAGCTATGTTTATAACAGGACAGCCTGTCATACATAAAAAATTTTCTAGCCTGTTTGAAGCAAAAGAAGCGCCAGCTCAGTTCAAGGCAAGCTATGCAGGAAAAGCTCAATCACCAGCTACAGCAGCACCGAAGCAAATGCCTATACTAGGCAAAATTCCAAACAGCAGACCACTCACAATTGGAAGCATACAGTCCAAACAACAAAAAGAAGAAATGACCAAGCTCACAAAAAATATTTTTGACCATGAATTCAAGTTTGTGGTTAATTACACAGATGAATATAAGAAGACAAGTATCTATCCAACCGATGGTCTATATCTTGGACCAAAAGCAATAGCTCTTCCAGAAGCAGATCCGATGAAGGTATACATGATGTTCCAATCAGGGTTACTGAGTTGTATTTATTTCAGATATGCAAATATGTTCTAATACTTCCCGATCAACATCAAGAAGGCAATATCCCAATACGGTAAACACGTACTCGGGAAAAAAGAAGGATTCATGAAGATATTCGCCACCACACCAATTTTTGGGGAGGGGGAGAAGTCACAAGAAGTAATTCAACCAGCAATACAGTTTTGTCAAATTGGAATAAGCAATGGAAATATCCAGACATCGGACAAGCACAACATGAGGACGAATTAATTCAGTTCCTTAATAATTATGTCATAATTTTAAACAAAGGCATTAAAATCAAGGGACGAATTAATTATGCAGCCAAGTCCATTATCATTTGGAGTATGCAAGCACGAGATCCAGCAGAGATAGACATCAAACTACTCAATAAATATCTGGATACACTAATAAAAATACAATTTGATATTCCAGAAATAATCAATAAGGAAATCTGCATCAGGTTACAGAAGGAATTCACAGAAGATCACATTTGTGAATCATGCAACCCAGAATCACAAGGAGAATTTGAACCTATCTAGGAATGATGTAAGCGCTTACATCAGAAGGCAAATAATGAAGAAAAAGAAGAGCAGATAGTGGAGGTTCCCACCTCTTTTGTAATTTGTCCGTTTGTAATAATAGAAGCAATAATGTAATGGGATGGTGAGTCACCACCCAACGTTATCTTATCTTTTCTAAAGTCATACAGCTCTTTGTTGTAATATGTCTGCCATGTGAAGCTATATGTAAAGAGGCAGAGTTGTATCTCTCGCCTATAAATAAGTGTCTCAAACTTCATTTGAGGAGACAACAATTTGAAATAAAATCCTTTCACATAACATTCTTCCTTTCACAAGATTTTATGCTTTCATATATAATGAGTTCCTAAATATTTAGAAAATATAAGAAGAAAGATTGAAGGTGTTAATTGATTAAGCGATAGTCTCTCTGGAGCACTGAAAGTTCTGAGAAAAGGCCAAAGCTGTTAGGCGTCAAGGCCATTAAGTCCAGAATTGTGTTGAGAGCAGGCGGAATCAGGTAACCCTCATAACAAGTATTCTTATATCTATCTTGTTAAAAAATTGTTATTAATTCCTTAATTCTGCATGGAAATAAATGATTTTTGGAATATGTCATATAAAGAAATACATAGAGATATAAATTGCCTAAAAACATTAATAGAACAAATTGTTTCATTAACAAAAATATTAAAAGAAAATGAACAAATGTTATTCAACCTAGTTAAAGTTTATATACATAAAGAACGTCTAGAAGAAGATGAAGTTTATTTCCGTATATGTGATGATATCACTTCTTCAATTACCAGGATTAAAGAGTTAATAAAGAAAGTCGAATACCAAGCATCCATTCTAAGTGTTCAAATAAGGCTAAGAATTTTAAATATAAGATAATGAAAGATACAAAATGGAAAACGAATATCATGTTATAGAAAATATAGAAGAACAAGGAATTTATCTATTAGATATATTATTAGATAAGAATAAAGGAAATTTAGATCTAGAAAAGAAAGAAGGAATAAATAATGGTATACTAGAAAAATTAAATAGAAAAAATATAATACATTACGGAATAATGAATGGAGAACAACCGATTAGAATAGAACAAGCAAATTATAATTTTCAAGCACTCTTAGTTGAAATAAATCAAATAGAAAAAAGATTAGAAAAAATAAAAGAAGGAGATAGGAAAAAGATAAGTTATATACATATAAACACGGTACAAATAGTATTACGATCAACATTTGGAGAAGGAATAAAAACACCCGTAAATATAAGAGTTGAAGATAATAGAATTATGCATAAAGAATCAAGAAAGTTAGGAGAAATAGAAGGAGATTTAGGGTATGGAGTAATAAAATTTAATATATCATTACAATTTCCTATACCATTATCAACCAAGAAAATTAATAACTGTATAGGAATAATATGTAATTTTCAAGAAAAAACATTAATGGAATCAGGAGATATACCTATCTATATATATATATAATTGCTAGCATATGAGCATTAAATTAAACCTATTAAATTATACCTATGTGGCAATATAGTTTTTCCCTCCAAAAACCGTTACTTTTTATTTATTTAACCTCTCATTTAATTATTAGATAATCAACAAACTAATCACTTCAAAATACAAAAATAATTTTAAACTTTTGATTTAATTACAGCTGACCATATAATGTGTTGACTATTTAACGTGATTAGATGTTATTGTTGTGGTTACAATTAAATTAACTTCTTTTGAAAAATAAAAAAACATACTTAAAATTCCTAAATAAATAATAAATAATTCATAAAAAATACATACCAAAATATACATTACATCCAATATGATAAACGCAATTTAAAAAAATAAATATTCCAGCACTTTTAAATGTAAATTTGGCCGACCAAAAGTGCAAGAAAAATTATTAATCACTTATGCATCCAAATAACTCATAATACTTTATTTATATCTGTGCAAATGCACAGGTCGAATACTAGTGGTTGTTTGTTATAGAATAGCCTATGCATTAAGTAATAGTAGTTTAAGTATGAATTATCAAAATCTAGAAAGAATATATACAGAAAAATTATTCAATGAAACCAGTACTATTATTAAAAATGATAAAATTCAAAAAGAATTTTTAAGAGAACATAGTAGACGATCATTTAGTAATTCTACAAATTTAGGAAAAATAACTGAAAATAATTTATTAAAAATTCAAGAAATAGAAGAACTTTATAGTAGCAATAGTTTATATAAAGGGGATAAAGAAATAGAAAAATTAAATAAACAAGTAAATAAATTAAGCTCATTAGTAATAAATTTAAATAATAAAATATAAAATGGAAAGGAAAGATATAAATTTTGAACTAGCTGAACTTTTCAGAAAAGAAATCAAAGAGATAGATTATTAAATAGAAAAATCAATTCAATATAAATATATAGAAAAAGATGAACAAAAACTAAAACAGCTAGATTGTGATATACAAAGACATAAACAAAAATCTAAGAAATTACATAAAATAGGACCACCTAAAACGATAATATAAAATGGTATCAGAGCTAGACATAAAATTAAATATAAACATAAAATTAAAAGATAGCTAGATAACAATTAAAAATAAAATGAGTACAAGAAAAATATATTTTGACATAGAATGGGAAATACAAAATATAAAAACTGATATAACAAGATATATCTATTTACATGAAATTACAAATTTAAATTTTTACTATGATATGATGATGATAAGTGAACAAACATTAAAAAAGTTAATACAAATACAAAAACAAGTAACAATTGCATAAAATAAATATAAAAGATGCTACATCCACACCAAGTGGGTACTACCCTTATGGGTAGCATCGACTGAACCGTAAAACTGATAAAAAATATAAAAGTTATTAACTTTTAAAATATATATACAATTCAATAGTTATAATAAGGAATGATATTATAATGCAATTAATACATGTAACATGACCATAAATAATCAATATATTTATGGTAATCTGAACCTAATTATTTTTGGTTTAGAATTAAATTAAAATTTATCCAAGCATAATAACGAAGCATGTAATTTTGTCACATAGGATTCCGAAGCACCAGAAGCAGCCATGTAGGCTCAGCGCGTTCTGAATTAATATATAGGGGGTTTTGTTGGATAAGACTAATTTACTGAAAGAAATGATTTTCATATTCTTAATATTACTAAAAGATATTATATAAAACATATACGTATAATAAAATGTTGATATTTACATCCTTGGTTGGAACACAAATCAACTAATCCCTAGATATTCGTCTATATATATGACTAGTACTAATACCCATGTACAACATGAATGTTGAATTAATGAATATATGTGTAAAGTTATTTATATCTAATACCAAACCTAACTCCATAGCAAAAATAATATAAAAATAAAATCACGAAGCATTAAATTTTCACCATGTCAGCATCCGAAGCTTGAGAATCTGCCACCTAGGCTCAACACGTTTTGAATTAATATATAGGGAGATATTTGATTGATTTTTAATAATAAACATGTATTTTACATATAAGATATACATGTGTTTCTATTTGTTGTGACATTTTTTCCGACTATTGGTAAAATATTTTTTACATGAGAATTACTTATCATTGGGTAGATGATATTTTATATTACAAAAAACGTTTAATTGCTTATACGATATTTTTCAATGCTCATACTACTTCTAATATTGCTCGTTTAATTTCAAGTGTCTTGAATGCTTATACAATTAAAGTGTCCTTTTCGTTGCACAAAATAGACAACTCAGCGATTACAAAATTACACTGTCCCCTTTTTTCCCCCAATTTCCTTGTTTTTTCCTTAGGTGCTCACCACCCACGTGCGAGAATCTCCACCGGCGACCCTAGCTCTTCATACTTTCGATGGGCATTTGGCTCATCATGGGCCCGGCGGCTCGGCTATGGCGATCTCCCGTTTCTACCTCCCTGAGTGGTCCTAATCTCGCCCAGATTGACACGACGGACGAGGAAAGGCGGGCGATGCTGGCGGTTATTTTCGGGCGGACGCCACGGGCTTTCCTTGCGGTGGTCGATGGCGGTGGTCTAGTTGTGGTTCTTCCCTCGCCTGATATTCCCTGGTGTTGGGAAGATCGGGTCCTTTTGGCGGCAGTTGGGCGGTGGTGCGGCGACTCCGGTGTATGCGTGAGAGGGGCTGTGGAGTAGACCGGCCTAGGTTGAGTCTGTGGAGTACTGGGAGGGGCAAGTGGAGTTGACCGACCTAGGTCGAGTCTGTGGAGTACTGAGAGGAGCTGTCGGGTCTGTGGTTCGAATCCGGTTAGCCCATTAGGCGATTTTCTGGATATGTAATGTTTGTCCATGGATCTCGTGGCTTTTCTCGGTAGTTTGCGTTAGGTGTTAGCCAGAGGTGTAGTGGTGCTGGGTTTTCCCGTTCGGTGGGAAGGGCTTTAGCTTATGTTTTGTTATAGTTTTTGTTGTGGTGTGGGCGTGTTTAATTTGTATTGTTAGTGTGCGTTTGTGTTTTTTCTCCTAATTAGAAGTGTGTATTCTGCCGTCGGGAGTGTGTATTCTCCATTAGTGGAGTTTTTAGTCTTATTTTGGTGTCGTAGTGTGTTGTGTTTTAGACTATCTTTGGTGGTAGGTCTCATTCCTTCGACTAGTTAGCCGGTGTTAGGAAAAAAAGAAAAAAGAAAAGGAATACTTATAGAATTGGTAAAAGACTTTTTCCATTTGTTTTCATAATGCTAGTGCTAATACAACATACCCAAGCTTAAGAAAATTTGTCGTTCCATTTGTGGAATTTTTTTTTTCATATTCGGTATATATGTCATGTCTTTAATCTTTGTGTTCAAGCGGGTTATCATGCTTTGAACGAGTCGGTCTCACCCTTTAGAAATTTTGCTAATTACTTGTATCGTCGTCCGCTAAAAATGAAACAATGGGGAAGGTATTGTAGAGAAAAATGTATTACACCTAAAAAAATATTAACTGGGCTTTCGTACCTGTTAGAATTCAACTTTTAAAATGTTACTTAAAAAGCTTGAATTTTTGACACATTTAGAGGATCTTTTTCGGAGTTCTCAACGTGAGGATAGTGAAGTCACCGTTAATATTGGTGATTGGGCAAATTGCCAAACACTTATGAAATTTTTAAAAAACATTTCAAGATGCTATTAACGTACTTTCTGTTGTTTACTATCCTACTGCTCAACTTGTTTTAAGTCAACGCGTAGCCATAATGTGGGGTTTTACTTTTTAGAGATATTTTTGTTAGTGATCCTGACAAACATGACAAACTTGTAAGAGAAATGTTATGAAAATGGTTAAAATATTATTTTTTCATTCGCAATACATTTTTAGTTGCATCTGTGTTAGATCCCTCCATCATTACGTGAAATGGGTTGCTCAGCCAACTTCATACATATTATGATATTATGTATCAACTTCCACTTTTCACTGATGTCCTGCCTATCAGTGTAAGACCAAAGCCATGACAGCTCGTCGAACAAGCAAAACTTTTATTGTATGAATTGTTTACGGATTCGGGAAAATCTAGCGTCATTTGCTTTTACTGCTTCTGGGTCTTCTCCAACTTCACACATAATTATGTTATGTATCAACTTCTACTTCATACTGATTTCCCGACAATCAGTGTAAGACCTAACTCATGGCAACTCGTCGAGCTAGCAAAACTTTATTGTTTGAATTGTATAGAAAAACATCAATCAGACTCGGGAACTATCCGACGTCATTTGCTTCTACTGCTTCCAGGTATTCTACTTATGGACAATGGGGACATACGACGCATTAATCTGAAACTTTGGTGACTGGTGGGAGCACAATTTTAATCTCTACGAAAATGCTAATACCCAAAGGGCAAAGGCGATGAGATATAGTGAACTTGATCACTACCTCACATCGAATTTGATACTTACGATTTCTCTTAAAACAATTTCTCCACAGAAATTCGACGTGTTGGATTGGTGTTCAAAGATGACTCACATTTATCCTATTACATGCTTGATGACCAAGGAGATTTTTGTTGTCCTAGCCTCAACAATGGCGGTTGAACAAGCTTTCATCGAGGGAGGATATATACTGGACGCACAACGGTCAAAGTTGACGCCAGAAAACCTGAAGGCTCAAATGTGCTGAGTGACTGGAAGAACACCGAAATGAAGGCACAAAAGGCCATGCTGACTGTCAAAGATGATGAAGAAGACTAGACATCCGAGTTCACTGTTAGTACTAGCGAAACCACCGGAAATAAAGAGGATTACGCGACCTACGACTCGATTACTAGACCGTCGGTTTAATCGTGCCATCTACTTTCATTAATGTAAGTAAAGTAAGAGAACTACGATGACTTTGATTTTCAAGGTAAGGTATAGGATAACTTAATTGACGTAGTACAAGATAAAATATCATTTTTTAGTCTAAAATATTTTTCAACTTAATTAATATTTTACCTTGTAATATGCTATGGTAGATACATCCCACCAAATATAATTAAAACAGCTCGAGCAAATCACTTCAAGGGCTACTTTTCGATAGTACTCAACTTTTGCTCTTACTTGCCAGTGTTTGTAAATCAAAGCTTCTATAGGTATGGTTACGAACGAATTTTGTATACAAGCTGGAATAGCTCAGTTGGTTAGAGCGTGTGGCTGTTAACCACAAGGTCGGAGGTTCAAGCCCTCCTTCTAGCGGAAATACAAATTTTTATTTTAGGGTTTATTGCACCAAACCCCCTTGTATTATATAAAATCTGCGCGTTCCCTCTGTATTTTAAAAATGCAATAAATATTTTTGTAAAATTCCCGTTATACCCTCCGAATATTATATATATATATATTTTCTGATAAATTGAATTTATCACGATATATTCAGTATATCGCGAGAAATTGAATATATCACGAGAATTTGAATATATCATGATAAATTGAATAAAAAAAATGTTGTTGCCTCTAGGATTCAAACCTAGGACCTCCTTGAGGAAGGAGCATGCATACAACCACTGTACCACTCATGCTTATGTGTTAGATGTGTTAACGTTTATATATTAACATTGCATATGGATAAATAAAATTAAAATTGAAAGATAGTGTAAATTATATTAAATTAAATTATTAAAACATAAAAAACTTAAGATAAATTAGAATACAAAAAAAAATAAATTATATAAAATAAAACAAAAAAAATTATTTTAAACAACTTATTATATTAAACAAAAGAAAATAATTAAAATAAAATATAAATAAATCTAAAAAATTACTATTAAAATAATAATATATATATAACATATATATATATATATAATTTATTTATAACGTATTTACATAATATATATTATATATTATATTATATATATATAATTTATATAATAACCGATATATATAATTTATATAATAACCGTTATATAACTTAAATTATATATATTATATGTAATATATATAATTTAATATATAATATATATTATATTTTATATAAAATATAAAATATATATTATATATTAAATTATAATATATTATATATATAATATATGTATATATTTTTTAATTTTATTATATAATATATATAATAATATATAATAATAAATATAAATATATATTATTTATCATATATTATATATATAATATATTATAAATATAAAAATTTATATAATATATATAATTTATATAATAATTTTTATAATATATAATTTATATAATATTATATTATATAATCTCATAACGTTATATATTATATATATAATATATATAATGGTTATAATATATTATAAATATAATAATTTATATAATAATCTTTATATTATATAATTTATATAATATTATATAATATTATATTATATAATAATATATATAACGGTTATTATATAAATTATATAATATTATGTAATATATAATATTATATAATATAAAATAATTTATTATAAAATATTATATAATATATTATAACGTTATATATTATATATTTTATTATATTATAATATAATATTAAATTATTATAATATATATAATATTATATTATATAATATTATAATATTATGTATATAATATTTTATATGTATATTATATATAATATATATATAACGATTATTAAATAATGATTATATAATATATATATATATATATAATTAACGATTATATTATATATATAATATATATAATATAATATATAA
Source organism: Striga hermonthica (assembly GCA_902706635.1). NCBI lineage: Eukaryota > Viridiplantae > Streptophyta > Magnoliopsida > Lamiales > Orobanchaceae > Striga > Striga hermonthica. Next base: position 4,980,176 of record CACSLK010016728.1, read on the forward strand.
TATTTTATGTTTATTTTATTTTTTATTTGATTAATTATTCGGTCATTCATGTTGTTTAAATGAATTTGTGTTAAATATACCATAAAATGATGGTGGCCAAGTGGTTTGAAGCCTTACCTATGAATGTTTTGGCCCAGGTTCGAATCTCAGGAGCTGTGTATCCACGCGCTGGTAAGTTGGACGAAGAGGGGGGAATCGTGCAACAATTAGTTAATACAAGGGGATATGACGCAATTTTTAAAATACAGAGGAAAAACAAGCAGATTTCGTATAATACAGGGGGATTTCGTGCAATAAACCCTTTTATTTTATTCCTTTCTTCTTGTTGACTAACTTTCTTTTATCGTTGAACAAGGTTTCACCTATAAACCATATTTTTGTGTAACTCATCAGAAGTTAGCTCAAATGAAAATGGTGCACACAATCGATATTTTATTTCCTTCCCAATAAATTCAGACCACAACTGGCCACAGTAACATCGCCAGTCCCTTTTCTACAAACCCATCTCTAAAAAAAATAAATAAACAAATAAAAAAAAGATGTACAAGACGACAACAACAAAAGAAAAAATCATCAAAAATACTCAAACTCCACATAAGAAGAAGAATCAGTGGAGCTGCTCTTCTTCTTCTCCATCCCCACATTCTCCGCTATCTTCCTATCCGTCTGCGCCGGGTCCTTGCTCGCAAACTGCGCAAAGTCAACCGGCTCCGGCACATACGGCGGGGCCGCACACCTCACGAGGGCCCAGTTCACTCCCTCGAAGAACGGGTGTTGCTTGATCTCCGTAGCCCCACGCTTGTACGCGATCCTCTTCTGTGGCTCTTTCACTAGCAGCCCCTTGATGAGGTCCCGTGCTGGGAGGCTCACGTGAGGGGCGTCAGGGAACTTGAGTGGCTGGCCCACCACATTAAACAGCGTGGCCCTGTTGCCAGCCCCCTTGAAGGGGGTCGTCCCGTGCAGGAGTTCATAGAGGAAGATCCCGAATGTCCACCAGTCGACCGCGCTACCGTGGCCCTCACCACGGATGATCTCAGGGGCAAGGTACTCGTGGGTCCCTACAAAGGACATGGAGCGCACGTTGGTGGGCTCGGCCATGAGCTCGGGGAGTGCGTTGGGGTTGTGGCCGGTGCCAAGGCCAAAGTCAGACTTAGACTTGCGGTTTTTCTTGGGCAGGAGACGAGGAAGGAAAGAGGTGGGCTGCATACAACCTCGGATGGCAGTGTCATCGTTGAGGAGGGCAGAGGAAGAGGGGAGGTCTGATGTGGCGGAAGAGGAGTGGACAGAGGAGGACTTGACGAGGGTTGGGTAGACGGAGCAGCGTAGGGAGAGGTCAAAGTCAGAGAGCATAATGTGGCCCTCCTCGCGAACAAGCACGTTCTCGGGTTTTAGGTCACGGTACACGATGCCCAGCATGTGGAGGTACTCCAGCGCCAGCAGCACTTCTGATGCGAAAAATCTAAAACAAACAAGGAAGTTCGATTAGCAAAGAAAGTAAATTGTCTATTTTATTTTACTTTCAAGAATTATAAAAGTTTTTAAGTTAAATAACCTAGCAGCTTCCTCAGTAAAATGTTTGTAAGGCTGCTTTTGCCGAAGCGTGTGGAGGTTACCCCCGCTACAGAACTCCATCACCAGGCAATAGAATTTGTCCGTCTCGAAATAAGTATACAGAGTCGGCAAAAAGGGGTGGTCGAGAAGGCCCAGAATTTCCCTCTCCGTCTGGGCCCTCAGCAGCTTGTTCCGGCTGGCCAACGACCCTTTGTCCATAACCTTCATAGCGAAAAAAGCCGACGTCCCTCTCAGCTCAACCAGGTACACGCTCCCGATATCCCCATAACCGAGCCTCTTCAAGAGCCGGAAGTTTGAGAGACCGAGCGGCGAATCTTTTGAGGAAGCTGCACTAATGGCGTCCCATCTGACGTCACCGCCTGTGTGGGGTCTGAGTGGGGCACATGTGCTGTCCAGGCTGTCACTCCTGCTGCTACTCCACCCTTGACTAAGGGCCGACAGGCTGCTTTTGGCAGTTGACATGCAGGGAGATATGCTTGGGGTTGGGCTGATGAGGCTGTCGTTCGTGTTTCTTCTCGGGCTGGGGAATGTGGATGGGCTCGGGCTAGAAAATGTGGATTGGCTCGGGCTAGGGTCTGGGCCTGACTCGTTTCGTCTGGGATCTGTGGGTGTTTTGTGGGCAGGGGGAGGATTTAATTGGGAGTTGAGATCCACGGTTATGGGTTCGCACGGCGGAGCCCTGCCCATTCGGGTGTTAGTTTTTGGCACCGTTTTGTGGGAGCTTTTTGCGTCCATCTCTAATTTTCAAGCGGGCTCGTGTTTTCTTCCATTGGTGTGTGATTCATCTGCATTTGATGAAGCAAACAAAAAGTGTGATGCCATCTTTTACCAGTTACTGAACAACTACAGGTATATGACTCTAAAAAAACCAAAAAAGACAGGCAATTATCGTGTCACATTGTTCATCCAAATGCCACAGCAAATCAAGATAAGTTCCCCAGAAGATGACTTACCATATTTCCATGTTAAGAATTAAACTCGTAGCAACATATGCAACTAATACCTGGAAACTACATTACCAAAAACATTCGAAAGCCGCAGAAAAGCTCACCAAATTAAGAACTCAAAAACAAAATGAGTACTCTGACGTTTGGCAATCTCATCAAATTTTGTGTTGATTTAAACAAACATGTTCTTATAAACACGAAACGGCGCAGAAAAGCTCGTCATCAATCAATTCCAATTCACAATGCCAACAAATCCCTGATCCAAGAACCATGATAATAATGACTACAGAGACAAATTATCTATATACATCAGCCCTTTTGCATGCAGCAAATGAAAACACATTCTCACATTATAGTTTATGCATACAAATAAACATTCTAAAGGATTTTGCTTCGAACACATCATCAGTTTTCCGTACAATAACCTCCATAAATTCTGGAAAATGGGTTCTCTCTGGACTAACAATCCCACGCGGCGGCTATCATTTGTAAAGCTTCCAACTTTATGGGGTTCGGACATATAAACAAGAAAAGGGAAAGAATAATATTCCTAGATAATGAAAGTTTGGGATGAATAAGACGAGGAATCGGTTCTTGTTTTCGCCGCAGCTGCTGTTAAAATCATTGGCAAGAAAATGGGAGAGGGGTGAAAGGTAACGAGGAAAGAGAATGAGAAATTCAAGTAAAATTAGAAGTTGAAAAATCCATATATACATTGACGGAATGAAGAGCGGAAAATTTTCTTGGTTCTTTTTGGGGAAAAATGGAGCAGCGGTCAAGGAAGAACCCAGGCCAGTGTGCGGAAGACGCGAGGATCGCCGTTTGAATCTCTGGAGTTGTGGTAGGGATTGATTTCTAAAATTCTCACTTCGGCCCCAAATCTCTTCCGTAATTTGTTTTTACACCAGAAAGCATATATAAATCTTTTCTTGGCGAAACTTTAAAAATGGTCCACGAGTTGTCATTTTTCATCAAAATTCAGCAAAGAGTAAGGACATAATTGAAGTTTACAAACAAGCAACTTAACTTCACTAGTGTGGATTGGATCATCTCGGGATGGTACTCGTGAGCTAATTCGAACTACGGGTGAGCGTGGGTCGGTACGGTTCAGAAATTGATAAATCTCTGGAACCATACAAAAGTTTGGAAATCCCAAATTTTGATCTTCGGAACCGTACCAAAAAGTCGGTTCGGTTCTGATATGGTCGTTAGTAGTGGCTCGTGAGGAACCGATTGTGATCCCGTCATCATTGTCAATATGAAGGGGACCGGCTAAGCATTATGGTAGTCCAGCGGTTGGGAGTGCTCGGCGTCGCACGGTGTTCGGCACCCCTCAAGTGCTCGGCATTGGAGGTGGTCGGGATGAAGTGTCTGGCGCGGCATCGTCCGGTATGATGAGTGCCCCGCGTAGGGTGAATGT
>CACSLK010016728.1:5025083-5037342 GCA_902706635.1 Striga hermonthica
AAAAAAAAAAAAACTAAATCAAATAAAAAAATCCAATTAAAACCAAAAATTTTTTATGGCCAAGGTGTGCAGACATTTAGCATGATTTCTCTGTGTTCATGAGTGAAGCAAATGAACTTGGGTGTTTTTCTTTTAGTTAATTACTAAACCTATCTAATGTCCTACCGGACGAATAAATTTATTAAACCATTCAACCCAAAATCTTCGACATGTCTGAAACTTTAAGAAATGCAACACACAATTCAAGCACATATGGCCATAAAAGTGGATTAAACTACTCCTGCAAAACGAGTTATGCATATATGATCCAATTTATTGCTGCTCTTCAACACACATATGCCAAAAAAATCGAACTCTTCACAAAACCAATTAACTGTGGGCTTTAATAGCACTTGATAGGACCAATAAAGATCGTCGCTATGTGTAAGTTACAAATTAAATTCTACAATTTAAATCTATGCACAACAGAATTAAAGTTTAGTGTAGAATAATTACGGCTTAAAATTTCGCAGACTCGGAGACACTGTAGATTTTCGTTGATGGAGATCAGTTGATTTCACTTGCCAAAAAAATCGTCTCGTCAGAATCTCGAAGTCGTGGTGATGGTTGCTTGGGTCGAACGTCTCTTGGCTCGATGTGCGGCTGTCACTGGCTGCGTCTCGGTTAAGGGGTGCACAAGCGTGCAGATCTCTGAGCGCAGACATGTTACGTACGGCTGTTTGCGTGTCGCCGGGGTGAGGCTTAGCTAATCACTTGCGTCGCAGGGGTGGCTCGACTGCGGTCGGCGGTGGTTGTGGTGGTCACCGGGGTCTCGTCAACATCGGAGCCTTCAACTGTATTACTCGAATCCTCTCTGGTTGTCTTCATGGACGAAAAGGTCGGAGATGACTCAAGGGAACTAGGGTCGGCAAAACGTGTTTATACGAGTGGTTCTTCCCAATCCCAAGAGATATATGGTATATGTATAGGGCTACAACATGAACCTTAAGGAGATGATAATGTGGGCTTCTTAAGTTTTGGCCCTAACTGCGGGCAAAGTCCACTATGCTCAATGACTTAGATAATATTTTAGTCCACTAAAGAAATATAATCGCACTCCCCCATTATCCCCAATTTACTTTTGAGGCTCCAATAATAATTACTCGAATCATCTTCTTACGTTTAAAATATAATGTCCATCAATTAATTTAATTACTCACAATCAAATTAATTGATATCATGGGTCGAAGCTATACCACTCAAATCATTATTATTATGTCTGAACGTAATCCACCTGCAGGGTTTAACATAATAATCCTTCATGAGCTCACTTCGGGGACATCATCAGACTAACGCACATGGTGGCTGTAAATATTCAAAAGCACACCATGCATGCAGCATCACTACCCAACTCACCCAGATTATTGGCCCATGCAGAATGAACCTCTTCGTTTGGTGAATCAAATGAGTGTTTACAACATACATGTGGATGTTTATATCGTTCAAGTTAAGAGAACATGCTAATTAGCTGAGGCTTAGTTTGTTTACGATGATCAATATAAAACGAAATGCACATCTTTAGGATCCGTTTAACATACAAGTCTACTAGTGCAACTAATCAGTCAAAACCAACTGTAAAGTTGACACTACAGCTGTTTCGATGGTATGTTCACTTCCATCTAAGTTGTGATCCAATTATTTATGTTTCAAAAGTGAGTTATGTTGATATCCGAGTTGATTCTGACAAGAAACCAGAGAAGGCCGACTTCATCACTCAGATCGGTCAACGAGTATATGCGAGATGTCGAGTTGACCAACAGGAAAAGTCAACTTGGACGATAGCTGACACAATTTTCGAGGTCGGCGTCCTACACAACTGACTGTAACGCTGACCTCTGCAGACGCCGAACAAAGAATTAAGTTTCCAAAGGATGAAAGACCAAGGAATGTCTAAAGTCCGATATGGAGATTTCCTGGGGTCGGCTCCAGACTCAAACACAGGGCTCGAAAATAATATAATACTGCCATTTGGCAGCTAATCATTGCCGATGGGATTGGCCACTCTAGCCTATTGCCCTAGGGTTTCTAGCCCGGTAGAAAAGTCTATCAACATTTAATGCCCTCCATGTGTGCATTAAATACCTGACAGGTAATGATTGAAGAAACCTCAAATCAAATTTACTAACTGTCAGAGCGGCACCGACCTGCCCTGCAGAAGTACTGTACGACAAGACATGTGAATAGTACCTGAAGAGTGTCGAATCTGGAAATGCTATAAATAGAAGGCCCAATTCATTTATTGCAGGTTATTAAAATCATCAACTACTACTTTCTCTCTCTAAAATCTGTAATAAATTCTTGTAATTATACCCGAGTGTAGGTAAAGTGCCGACCTCACTACCAGAGGCCGACCTCGTAATTAAGTCACAAAACCCAATTTAATCGTATACCTTTCTGATTTTTTTTCCTATTAACCTTTATTGAACTTTATCTTAACCGTTTATCGGATCCGTCCATCAAAATACATAAGATGAAGTTTGACTTAGATTCATACCTTCATCATTTTACCGAAGGATTCATGTTGTGGTAAAGCAGATGAATTGATCTCCTGAGTGAATCACCATGTTGCTAGTGTGAGATGTTTGTCCTCAGTTTCTTCTTCACCGGAGTCCTCCCATGTTGCCTTCAAGGACTTGTTCTTCTTTTTCAGATTAGGACATTCATACTGAAAGTGTCCCAAGACTCTGCACTCCCTTCACTGATCCTTCTCAAATTTTTGACTTTTAGATTTTGAGGAAGGAATGTTGGTTCTCTTGTCTCTAGAGGAATTTTTGTTGAAGTTATTGGTGTTGTTGAATTTCTTTCCACCAAACTTATTTTTATATTCTGCAATATTTTACTATAGTTCCTAGAAATTAAGGCAAATGCTTCTTTGAATTCAACATCTTCCTCCAATACACTTTCTTCCTCATCACTCTCTTCAGTTTGAGATAAAACATCAACCTTCAAGGCTAGTCCCTTATCTTTACGTTGTTACAATTGTTATTGATCTCCAACGTTTGGAGATCACCAAGGAGACCATCAGATCAAGTGGTTTGACTCTTTGAAAGCTTTCAAGATCCGTGATTTTTACATGAAACTGTGCTGAAAGCGTCCTCATAATTTTCTGGACTTGAAGCGCTTCAGAGATGTCTTCTCTCAACATTACACTCTAATTTATTAGATTACAGAACCTTGAATAATAGGAGTTAATGGTTTCATCTTTTTTCATCTTGATATCATCAGTAGTTTGAAGGATTTTACCGATTTGGATCCTTCGAAATGATGTTCCAATATACATCATGCATCTTTGGTTTTTGTGCATTAATTATCATTTTTTGCGGTGTTTGATCAACGACCATCTGAATTGCTTATAAGGCTCGAAAATTTGCCTCTTTCTATATGTTTTCAAGGTCCATCCAAATTTTTCTTGGTTTTGGGACTTCTACAACTTGTATGTGAGTCTCACTGTCTAGTTCATTCCTCACGAGTGCCATGGTCCACCGATTTTGTACACTCTCCCACGTACCACTTCCAAGTGACCACAAAAAGATGGTTATCATCGATTTCCAGTAGGAGTAGTTTGACTCATCCAATTGTGGTGGTCTCGACATAGATCTACAATCGTGAATCATGGTTGTCCATATATACGGTTCATAAGATCCTCGTATAAGATAATGAAAACCTGTTCTGATACCAATTGAAATTTTGTGGAAGATACAAAATTGCGCAGAATAAGTAAACTATAAACGTTCTCTCAAATACAAGAGTAAATCAAGCTAAAATTGAACCTTCGGGAGACTATCCATCTCTTTATTCGGTATTCTTTCATTGCAGTATGGGTTTGGCTCATTACAACTAGAAACTACACAAAATACTCCCTCTTCCTAACCTACATTGTCATCACTTCACTCAACTACTCTTTGAAGCCACTCCTTGAGGACTTCAACACTAGGAATCCCTCATACTGTATATAGATGATCATCCCAAATACCATGAATGTTAAAGCAGATAAACTCACGTTCGAATCAGAGAAAAGGCTCTCTACTTCGTATATTCGATAAATTATATAAAAAAAATCAACTCTATTCAGTCACTGTTTTCACAACTTGCACAGTCCTCATTATGACAGTTAGACTCAAATATCTGTGCTATGAGATGGTTTGTGCAAGTCTTCTTATAAGCTACTCCATAAGGTAAGTTCTTTAGTTTGATTCATTCCTTATTTGGCTTCAAGTATACTGGTTCCTTTTTGTATATGGCAAGTTGCTTCTTGCCCCGTCCACAAGCTTCACTTCCATTTGGAAGGTTAATGCGTGAGTCTCTTCCTCTCAAATAGGTAAGTGCCGTCATTTCTCCAATATGGTAGGCAATTTCCTACAAAATAATTGACCGATCATTCTTAATTAAACAAATCATACAATAAGGAAATAAAAAAAAAAAAAAATTGATCTTCCCTTAGAGCACCCACAATGCTTTGGGTCTCTTAAAAAAAAAAATCAAATGTCATGTAGAAAATAGACTTAGTCTATAAAAAGATGTATTCCAATGCAATAAAAAGTAGACTTGGCCTAGCTTATGTAGCACTAGAAAAAGGAGACCAAACCCTCTCTTGGGTCTATTTTAGACCCAAGTATAAACCTGCCTAGTCATCAGTTATTCATAAATTTCTTTTTTTTTTTTATATGCAAAACATATTTTTTGTATGCATTTATTATTATTATATTTTTACTGGTTGTTGGGTATTTAGACCTAGTACCTTTTTTTTGCATTTGATAGATTTTGAATTTTTTAGCTTGAGTTTGTCCATGTTATTATGGATTTAAGTCTATTTATTTGCCACATATGCAAAAATAGACCCAAAGCATTGTGAGCGCTCTTAGGTTCAAGAGAATATTCTAATTGTCGAACTGCTCTTGATTCCAATATATGACTCGAGATTTTCCGATTTAATGCTAAACAATTAATTTACAAGGTGGAATGAAGTAAGTTAACACTTGAGAAACTGTCCAATTACAACAACTCCTTCTAAACTGGAATTCTACAAATAGGGCATGGTATGGAGCTACAGAACACACGAAAATTATCATATGCATTCTTGCACTCTCTCATAGCCTCACGCATATCATACTGCTCAGTTCTTGACTTCGTTCAAGTTCGTCGGAGCTCCAAAATTGTTGTGCTACAGTCTTCGAGATGTCAAACGTTGTATATATCTTTGAAGACGAGATGCCTGAACCCGTCAACACATTACGCGGCATATTCGTCTTGCGGAAAGAGCAACCTCGTCTTGACTTTATGCTTTCATTTGTATTTTTGTTTTCGGTTTTATAGTTCAATTTGTACATACTGAAAATATCATCTTCAGTTTATAGGTTTCACGCACATATTTATAAAAAAAAAACTAACAAATCAGCAGATATTGGTGGGGATTATCCGGTCGAAACTACATGTTTATATAATTAGCATTTGTCTTCTACTTTAACAAACAAACTAACAGTGAAGAATCAATTTCGCCTCTATATTTTGCCAAGTGACGCAAGTTTTTATAAAATGGGCTAAAAATCGGAACATATATTCCTTTTCTCCATAACATTTGTACAAAAATGAATGACGAGTTAAACTAACACCTACTAATTTTCAAGAACTAATGGCCTTTTCACATCAAAGGAAAAAGGAAAAAGGAAAGTTATCGGATTACAAACTAAACATCTTTCTATCTTCAAAGTGATTAATTACTTGGAAAAGATAAAGCGACCAAATTTGATAAGAGCCAAAAATCCGAGACTTTGAACCGATTGTCTTCTACTGTATTGGACCGAGCACTACAAGAAAATAATGAAATTCCAACGGAAATCTATTTCAAAAGAATTATTCCAACAGCAATTACAACGGATATTTCAATACTATTATTTCTGTTGGAATTTTTCAATGGATTCCAACGGAAATTCCAACGAAATATTCCTTTGGAATGGGTTTTCCATTGGAATTTCCGTTGGATTTTGACGATTTCAACGGTGGATTTTCCAACGGGGGTGGAAAAAAAAATTCCAACGGAATTTGCATATTCCAACGGAAATTCCTACGGTAAAAAGTCGTTGGAAATATAGCCGTTGGAATCATCAAATTCCATCTAAAATTCCAATGAAAAACACATTCCAACAGAATATTTCTGTTGGAATTATTCCAACGGAACTATTCCATTGGAATATCCGTTGAAATTTCCATTGGAATATATTACCATAGGATTTTCTGTTGGAATATAACATTATTTTGTAGTGGACAATTATTACACGTATTAAAATTAATATCATAAAGCACGGAGTTAGCTTAAACTGTGAAATTCATTTTTTATTTTTTTTTTGTGCAAAGAAAGAGGCAAAAGGCCTAAGTTAGAACGTGACGGGGATACGACACCCCGATGTTGTCGTGATCGAGCCAGACACCGAAACTCTCAGGGGGGACCCCAGGCGATGTAAGCCAGTCGGGTAGGAAGCCGCCAGATTCGCCAACTGATCCGCAGCAAAATTCTCTTCCCTATATATGTGATGGATACGAACACTCCAATCTCGATAAACTAGATCTCGGATAACTCGAACCAGAGCCTCATGGGGCCCAAAGTCGCCATTGGGTTCGCAGACCATTCTTTTCACGCACAGACTATCAACCTCAGTATCAATTTTCCGATAACCCATCTCCCATTCCAACGATAGTCCCTGAAATAAGCCCCACAATTCAGCTCTCGTAATAGTCAAAAGCCAATATTTAAGGCTCAAGTTCAATTATTTTAATTTTAATTAAAAAGTCGAACAAGAGCACAATGTAGCTCATTTGGTTAATAAGCTCATTCGAGCTATCCTTATTAAGACTCGAGGGATAGAGACTTAATTTTCTGAAAATTTTAGCTTAACTCGACTAGTAAAGCCTCGAGAGTCTGACTTGTTATTAAGGCTTGATCTGGATCGTTATTTTTGACAATAAAGTCGAGCTCGAACTCTATGAGTGGTCCTTTTAGTTAACAAGTTAATTTGGCTTGGCTTTACAATGTATGTGTCATCCACACGTTGAGTAGAAAATGATCGCTTGATATGTTTATTTAGGCTATGAAGAGTGATTGATATAACTAGAAATAAGCAGGTAACAATAAAGTAATTAGACAGGGTAACTATTTTCCAGGATTAGCGTGATTCGTCCTGTCTGTCTGGTACAAGTTTACAAATATTGCACCATCGATATTTTAGTTTAGAAATTTTATATTTCCTCCATTCCATATTTTCTATAATTATATATATATATGATATTGGAATTGAGTTAAGAGTATATGATTCATTGATTTAGTCTAGAATAATTTTAATTTATTTTGGGTCAAAATAAAAATAATACTAGACTAATCTAAAATATGATGAACTATCTTTTTACTAATATAAATTTAACATAACCGAAAAACTGAGACCAGGCCAGACCCAACTTTTGGGGTGGCTCCGCCTCTGGACAAAAATAAATATGCCACACACGTAAACCTACAGCAATTAAACGAAATGACTCGCTTGTGAGTTCGGCTTGGCTCATTGCGGCTCAAGTTCGGCCGACTTGTTTATGTCGAGTTCAATCTCGTTTAGTTAACGATTCTAGTTTGACTAGTTATAACTCCAAAATAATACATTTCTGTTAGAACGTTGGTTTGGCATCATGTCCGACAAACCTAAATGTTTTCTAGAAGATTTCTTGTTAAGCAAGCAAAATAAATTAAAGGGAAGTTTTTCTATTTATTTATTTATGATTTAATTAAGTTCCTAATATTTATTATTAATAATATATGGTATATATTTATTGTAGTATGTATTATGGAATCCTAATCCTTTAGGAGAAGGATTACATAATATATATCCTATATATTTACTTACCATGTATGCCACATGCCATAATTAGTTCTCTTTTGCTTGTAGGACAAGGAATAGGTAGCAAGGACTATGAAAGAATGAGCTTTCCATACAAGAAGAGTTCTGGACGTTCGTGAGAAGATCTAAGGAGGATTTGGAAAGATTCACCACAAGATCTTTGAAGATTTGGAAGATCGGCTAATTTTGGAAAGTTATGTTCTTACCAGATTCTGAAAACGCAACATTCCATTGGAAGCTCAATTCTGAAGATCTCCAAATCACATACACGATTTCTACATCAAGGAAACTTACCTTACATGGAGGATTTCGTCCAAATCAGAAAGGAATCAATTGAGAAGGAAATTGACTCCTAAAAGGTAAAGGAAGAACTGTGAAGACTCCTTACCTTAAGGAGGTTGTATATAAGCCTACTCAAGCAATCAATTGAAGATAAGAGAGCTGCTGCAAATCAAGTTCATCATTCATCAGCTTCAATTGAGTGTTTGAGAGTTTCTATTATTTTTATTTTATTCGGTCCAGTTTTTCAGCGTTCTTACATTGCTGAAGAACTGAACTCGTTTTGTTTCTTTTTTTTTACAAACACTTTATTTTAGTGCTTAGGGATTAAGTACTGGGTTTTGCTCGAGGGATTCGAGTGTGTAAAGTCCACGGGACGTGGCCGGAGAAATAGTTGATAGGATCGTGTGTAGTTGTGGCTAGACTAGAAGGGAGTTAGAGTCGTGTAAGTCCAAACTATACAAGTGTGAACGGTTTATCAATGAAAGGGCTCTGAGGGGAAGTGGGACGCTTCCCTGAAGAGTTTTAAAATCTTCGGTTTATTGCTTCCGCTATTTACGTTGTTTATCCACGTTCGTACTACATTTCGCGCACTTGCAAGTAATTATACGTTTCAATTGGCACCAGAGCAGTGTTCCTGTTCTAACTACGGGATAAAGATCTTTGGGACTGTGTGTCGGTCACAATGAGTCACAATTGGATGTCCGTTTCGCGCCCTCCGTTTCTTGATGGTTCTAACTATGCCTACTGGAAATCCATGATGGTGATCTTTCTTCGATCTCTTTGTAAAGGCACGTGGCAGGCCGTTGAATCTGGTTGGACGTTACCTCTCATGGAAAAAGTTTCTGCTGAATCTAAGGGAGGTGAGTCCTCGGATGGAAAGTCGTCAACTTCGGCTACAAGAGTTCTGGTTGAAAAACCAAGGGATATTTGGACTGATGATGAAAGACTAGCAGAAGAAGCTAATTTTCGGGCTCTATATGCTATCATGTCTGCTGTAGATCCCACTCGTCACAAGATAATCATCCAGTGCACAACCGCTCAAGAAGCTTGGAGGATTTTGGAAAGATAATTTGAAGGTACAAACGCGGTGAAAACCTCAAAGCTCCAAAGAGTTTCTACTGAGCTTGATGAGATTTGCATGAGGGATGATGAAACTATTGACATGTACTATGCCCGTTTCTGCGATCTAGTAAACCAAAGCGCAATGCTTGGTGAACCGGTTCCAGAAGCAAGACAAGTGCAGAAGTTAATGAGAACTCTACTGGATAGATTTGGAATTAAGATCACAGCTTTGGAGAGTTTTCAGAGAATTCAAAAGCTGGGCATTGATGACCTTCTCGGTGAATTGCGTACCTTTGAAATCAACCATGGTTTTGACTCGATGAGAATAAGCAAAGGGAAAGGCTTAGCGTTGAAAGCCAAGGTTCGTACTGCAGTTGCTGAAGATGAAGAATCAGATGAAGAATCCTTTGATGCTGATGAGATCATGAAGGCCCTTACCTTTCTTACTAAAAATGCCTCAAAGCTGAAGAAATTACAGAAGATAAGGTTTCAAGGAAACAAGCCCTCTGAAGGTGGTAAGAACACGTTTCAGAAACTTGGTGAGCGAGGTTCCAGCGTACAACAGTACAAGGTTCAGAACATCGACCAAGGAGTTGAAAAAGATCAGTGTCGGGAATGCAAAGGGTTTGGTCACTTTCAGAAGGAATGTCCAAACTTCAAGAGAAAGAACAATGTCTACAAGGCAACGTGGTCCGACTGCAGTGATGAGGAGAATGAAGAATCTAAGAAGACTGAAAATTATCACTATTCTAATAACTTTGTTAAATGTCTTCTTAGTGAATATAACTATTTTACATCCTCTGTGCATCTTACTGATGTTGAATCTGATGCAGGTTCTTACGCAAAGAACCTAAGCGATGCTGAATCTGAGGAGTTCTCTAATCCTGCTGAGGAGAACCTAGAACTCCACAAATATGCCATAGAGAAGTGTCTCAAAGCTGTAGAAATCATCAAGAAGTACCAAGCTCAAAAGGGAAGAATGAAGCTGTTGGAACATCGTTCTGCAGAGCATGAGAAGGAGATTGCCTACTTGAAGGATGAACTTCAGAAAACTCGCGTGATAAATGGCGAATTGAATGATAAGCTGACCAGATCTGATGTTCGTACCAGCAATGAGAAACATAAGCTGGATGAATTTGTTGCCAAAATCACGATGTTCGAACACGAGAAGAAGTTGTCCAAGCAGGTATGTGATGAAAACAATTTTGTCATTGAGTCTCTACGTAATGAAATGTTTTCCTTGCAGAAAACTATAGGTGAAAGGGATTCTAAGATTGCGGCCCTCAAACAAGAACTCGGTCGTGTGATAGAAGAACATGTGACTCTTCGAAGCCATTGTTCAACCTTGGAACAAAAGCTCAGCAAGAGTGAGGAGATTGTTAAAATGATCAATAAGCCAAAGTCCTCATTTGCTGAAGTTCAAAGGTTGAGTCATCAGATTGCGTGTTCAGACCAGAGTAAGAACTCCTCCAATCAGAAACTGAAAGGTAAAGTGGGTGAACCAAGCAAGTCTCTGAGTAAGTCCTCTCTAACTTTTGTGAAAGAAGGTTCCAACTCTGATGGTAAGGTTGATCAGGTTTCTGTGAAAGAACACCGTAAACGTTTTGTGAAGAATTTCATTCCTACTTGTCATTATTGTGGTGTTCTTGGTCATATTTGTCCTAGATGCTATAGGATGCTTAATGATTTGCATGCAGGAAGAATAAATGACTGGAACCCCGCTGGTGTTCCAATGAAAACACCAAAACTGAAGGTTGATGTAAAGAACCATAAGCAATAGAAAATTTGGGTTCCCAAAAAGAATCATACTTGTCTTTCATCTTTGTTTACTTCAAAATCCACTTCTAATCGTGATTGGTATTTTGATAGTGGATGTTCTAGGCACATGACGGGTGTTAAATCGAATTTGATTGATGTTATACATGTGTCTAATGGTTCTGATTCTGTCACTTTTGGTAATGGTGTTAGTAATAAGGTAGTAGGAATTGGATGTTTGAACATGCCTGGTCTTCCTAAACTTGATAATGTTTTGTTGGTTGAGAACTTGAATGTCAATTTGCTGAGTGTGAGTCAGTTATGTGATCAAGGCTTCTCTGTAAGTTTCACTTTGAAAGAATGCTTGGTTTCTGATAGGATTAATAATCGTGTTCTTACAGGGTCTAGATCGCATGATAATTGCTATTTGATTGATTATATGACTTTTGACTCATGTGATACGAGTTCTGGTATTGTTAGAGAATGTGATGCTGATAGGGCTGTGAATGACGTTGATCAATGGAGTACGTCTGACGGATGTTCTTACACCGATCAGAACCTTGTGGCTGGAACTTGTTGTTCAGAAAAGGTGTGGATGAAGCACATTTTTCTTAAATTTGGAACTGAGGTACAAGCCATTGACCTTTTCTATGACCATACTTGTGCGGCTAATATTTCCAAATATTCTGTTCAACATTCTCTTAAGCGTAGTAGCATGCGTTGCCACTCTACTAGAAATTTGGTTGATGATGGTTTAATTGTTCATAAATATGTTCCAGCACATAACCTTGATGCTAAAAGATTTATTTCTCTAAGGAAATCCTTAGGAATATGCATTCTCTGATTGCTTGCATGTCATTATATTATATTATATTTTATATTACCATATATATATTTATCGCATTGCTTTTAAGCATATAGGGTATATTGCATTAGGCATGCTATTGCATCTTGCATTCTCTTCACCACTAGATTCCTAATTGAAGTTCTGACTCTTCTGAAAACTTGAGCGATGTTGACTGTCTTAGACTGGCTGCGTGTTCTTACTATACTGAGGAACGTACTTATATTCTATATTTTTTGTTTTTGTCACAAAGAGCTGCCTTCTCATAAATGATCTAGAGCGATAGCTGGCACATGGTTCGTTTCCCAATGCGGGATCGACTGTGAAAAGAGCGTCTGGGACAGAAAATGTTGAGAAAGGGCGTAAGCTAGTGACACACATTGCATATTTATATGTGGTG
>CACSLK010016728.1:5051899-5062778 GCA_902706635.1 Striga hermonthica
TTTAGATCTTTCACAACTTTGATGTTAAGTCAACTTAATTAAAATTTCTAAACTCTTGTTATTGGTTTTGATACATATTGTATTTAGGCATTCTTAAAAATATACTTATCAATTAGCTACTAAATTGTATTTGTCATTGATTTTTCTACTAATATGATTTTTTTATTTTTGTGAAGAAATATTATAACTAGAAGTCCACTAATGCTCATACTGAAAGAAATATCTAGTGCAACAAATTAAAGTTGATACTTGAGAAAGATTTAATTAGTAAGATTAGAAATAATGTGATTATGAAGGATACAATATATGAGAACATATGGAGAATTATTATCATTTTAATTTTTATATTTCACTATGTAAAAATTACATTTGTGCCCCTTTAGTTTCTCGAGTTTGCGTCCGCCCCTGCTCACGACAATGGGGATACCCTTATATACGCGGTCTTAGTTAATTTTTGTGACCTTTATAACTCTAAAAAGATTTTATTTTTATTTTTTATTTTTTTTGTACTTGAATAATATAATGATTGCATTCTAAAATTTTGAGAATACAATTTTTTTGTACATATCATATATATTAGTTCTATTTTTTGCACCTCTCAAAGAAATCATATTTTGTGTCCATCTTTGACAAGAATGGCAAACCGGCGGGACCAAACATGATTGGGGCACAGTCGTGCACGTCGAGACCTTTACATTACAAATGAAAACAAGAAGAAGAAAAAAATTACATTAAGTAAATTTGCAAAAAATACGCACACTTTTTTTACGTTTCATGACAACAAATTTGCGGTAATTTAGATCTCCCCACTTATTATATTCCTACTCCTTATAATTTCAAACGCAATACACCTGGTGGGCCCCCCAACGCCCCTCCTCCTCCTCCATGGTGTCACAAAGGACATTCCCCCTCGTCTCCGGCAGGAGCACCACCGCCAGGCCGCAGGCGGCAATCGTCACCCCGAACACCCCGTATGACAACATCAACCCATTCTTTCTCCCCGCCGCCACAAGCACTGGGCTAAGTGTCCCGCCCAGCACCAGTGCCTGCCTCACCATCGACACCGCCGAGTTCCTCACGCACGTCGGGAACAACTCCACCGTGTAAATCAGAACGACGTCGAAAGCCGTGCACGCCCCGAAAAACGACACCAGCTCAAGCCCCACCTGCATCACCCTCCACTCCACCACCACGCACCCCACGCTGCATATCCCGCTCAATAACGTCAGCCCAACTATAAAACCCCTCCTCCCTAGCTTCCTAATCAACAGAAGTGTCACTACGGACGCCGGGAACTCCGACAACGCATTCAGCGTCACACTCAAATACAGATCAAACGACAGGTTCCCCAAGCCGAGCGGCATCCCGTAATAAATCATTCCTATCCCGAACGCCACCACCATCACCGCAACCAGCCGCCGCGCAGACCACCCCTTCCCCACCAATACCCTCAGTGCCGAGAACACGTCGTCGGCCTCTGCCGATCCTTTCTCCACTTCGCAGCGGCTGAAGAAGCTCCCGGTCAGCGTTGCTCGGTTTGTGGTGCCAGAGATGCTCCTCAGCGTCTCGGCAAACTCCTCCTGCCGGCCCCTAATGAAGAGCCACCGCGGCGACTCTCGCACCACGAAGTAGATCACGGCCGAGTACATGACCGACGGGACTCCCGTCCAGAGGTAAAGCAGCCGCCAAGAAGAGCCTCGGAGAGCGAAAGCAATCGCCGGCAGAGAGAGAAAGCCGAGGGTGAAGAAGGTGAATCCGAGAACCCCCACGATCTCCCTCCACCGCCGGCCGACGAGCTCGGTAGAGAGGACGAGGGCGGACGTCCCGATTGTGGATCGGCCGAATCCGCTCACGAACCGCAAGCCTGCGTAGACCCACACGTTGGGGGAGAAGGCGGCGGCTGCGCCGATAAGGGACATGATTAAGGAGGAGAGGGCGAGCGCGTTCTTGCGGCCGAGGGAGGAGTCGGCTAGAGCCGCCATGGCGAAGCCGCCGACAAGGCAGCCGAGGAAGAAAGCAGAGGCTGGAAGGCCTGTCACGATAGGCCCGGAGCACAGCAGGGACCACTCGGAGATGATGGAGGATGAAGCCGGGAGCTGCCAGGACCAGCTGTCCGGTGGGAGGCGGCAGAGGTCGGTACAGGGAGGTGCTGGGGTGGTGGTGGTGGAGGAGGAGGAGTTGTTGCAGGTCCACTTGGGCTCGGCGTCGGTGAAGACGCTGATGAAGGTCTGCTGAGCGTCGAAAAACCAGGCGAGTGAGATGAGGGTGGCCTGAAGGAGCTGAGCCCACGCGAAGTCGCCCATGCAGTGCTCGATGGTGGCGTCTAGGGAAGTCGCGGTGTGGAGGTGTTTGGAGGGCGTGGGCGGTGGGTCATTGGGGTCCGGCGAGCCGGTTGGGTAGAGTAGCGGGTTAGGATCTGTCATGTGGTTTTTGTAGAGTTATAAATGGTGTGTGGGAGTGGGAGAGTGAGGAGGGGGCCGGTGTATGTAGCTTAGCTAGTGGGAGGGAGTTGCAGCTAGACTTAGCGTGGGCGTATGTATGTATATATAATAGAGCAATAGTGATATGCTGGGGTCAGTTTTATATAATCATGTGTGAGTGATTGAAAGAGGAAAGTGTAATCATCTATTACAACAAATACGCTTACATACTCTACTGTTTGTTAATGTAGTGTGGAAAAATTGGTGTGCACTTGTGGTCCTACTCGACTCGATTCCGGATTAGTCGGTTTTCCTATGGATCCGGAACCGGAAGGTCTCTGTACCAAAAAAAANNNNAAAAAAAAAAAAAAAAAAAATTGGAGTGCACAATGGCTTGAATTTACCTATTGAATGTATGTCAGACAGATAATATATAATAGTTTATATGCGTTTGATGTGGCATACAAAATTAATTAGGTTTGGCCATGATTTAACTATCGGTTTCTCTCATAAGTTATCAAGAGAAAAAAAAAATAGATACTTATTACTCAGAGGATCTTCAGGTGTGTGAGATGTAGAAGACATGCAATAAAAAAACTTCTCCATCCATGATTTTTCAATTTATAATGGTGATGATGTTGCATGAAAGATAACCAATAATTTTAGAAGTCCTTCTACATGTAGGAGTCCTTCTAAACTTAATGAGTTATTTTTTTTCCTTTATTTACAAACAAAATAAATGGATTATGTGGAGATAGAAATAAATCACTGGAGAGTTTTTATGGACTTGAACCTCTATTTGTGCTCATGTGGTATGAAAGAGACATAATTATTATAGAAGTCTTTCTATATGTGAAAATACTTCTAGATGTGATGAGCCATTTTTTTTTTTTCCTTTGTTTATTTTTTTATTTTAAATTATCTTTATACAGTTCACAAACCATAAAATTTACTAAAACATGTATATAGTATTTACTAAAAAAACTAACTAAACTTGAAGAAAAAAATTAATTTATAATCTAAGTCATTGATTAAATTATAGTTTGTTGCTATTTATTTGTATACTTTTTATCAAAGACAAATTAATTTACATGAGAAAAAAATAAAATAAAAAATAAATTAAAAGGACTCCTACAATCATATTATAAAAAAATTGAAAGACTTCTAAAATCATATTATAATTTTAATGGTATATATTTTGTTATAATTATGTATTAAAATACATGGAAAATCATATTATAAACTTAATGGTATATATTTTGTTATAATTATGTATTAAAATACCAGGAGATTTTAAGAAAAATACTGATACAAAAATACCTATTATAAATTTAATGGTATATATTTTATCAAAATTATGCATTAAAATACATAATAAATACCGGCATCATACAACACAATATGAAGCTTAGTAGAATAATAATTAATGTACGTAATTATTAAATAGTGTATTTGCTGCTAATAGTGTATTTGCTGCTAATTAATGTACAATAATTATTAAATCTAATGGCTAATAATAACTAGCAACGTCCAATCCAATGAGCCTTGTTAAAAGGACGGCATGGTAACCTAATTATGTGTTGATTGCATTAGTGATCCTACGCCCATTGGAGAAGTCGCACTCGTAAATTTAAGTCCACTGCTGGTTATGATCTTCGACTCGTTAAAAGGACGGCATGGCACCTAATTATGTGTTGATCGCATTACTGATCCTACGCCCATTGGAGGAGTCGCACTCGGAAATTTAAGTCCATTGCTGGTTATGATATTCGACTCTTGTGGTGATCATGGCAGTTTTGACTTTTTGAGACAAGTTGCTTCGTCATTTGGCCCTTAAGGGCATCTCCAATGGTAATAGCTATTACTAGCTATATGATTAGCTGACGTGGATGTGAGAGATAATAAAAATAACTATTTTACACTATTGGACCCACGTACTCCTCTCACATGATCTTGGGCTACGTGAAATAGATAAGCTATTTGTTAGTAGCTAGTGGCTACTCTCTCTCTTACTTTTCCCTTCCACGTCATAATAATTAGCCAAATAGCTAACCATTGGAGAAGTCCTTAGGGTATCCGCAACGCTCATTATTTGTTGGGCATTTAAACGCCTCCCGTGTGCTTATCCATTAACAGGGAGTCTCACTCCTCGGTTTAATAGGATTAACGCATTGCTTTTTTTTTTTTTGCGCATTCTTGCTGCTTTCTTTCTTTTTATTTTTTTGGTTTTAAAATAATTGTTTATTCCTCCTTTTTTTTTGTTTTAAAATGATTATTTATTCAATCTTATTTTTCTTTATATTTAATTTATTTTTGTAATTCTACTATTTTTTGTGTAATCTCAATTTAAATTATTTTGACCTTGAAGTTTTCTTTTATTTTCATACATTTAAAAATAATAATTATAATTTTAAAAATATAAAATTTTATTTTTATTGAGGATAGAATATAAAAAATTATATTGAATGATTGGATAATGGGTCGCACCATATGTACTTAAATGAATGTGTAGAAATGTAGGTGTGTGTTTAAATGAAGTGAGATGATGTGGATGAGAGAGTGTTACTTTTTTATTGAGTGAATGATTTTTGTATTAAAGGGTTGTGGATGCCCATATGAAGGATGATTTATTAATGATGATTCACTCCAATTTTCTCTACGTGCATGGTATTTTAATTTTTTTTTTTCAAAACAACAAACTTTTTTTATAACTAATAACACATAATTACAACTTAGATGCAAATTTTCGATTAATGTGCACACAGATCAAGGTTCAATTTATATATGCCAAAGAAAATTTGCAAATTAAGAGCTCAGATTTTCAATCAGCTAAATTTACAGGATTTTTCTTGCAACTTATCAATGTGTCCAAAATAATGCATGCCAAATATTAGAATATTCACTTGTGAGTTGTCCACATTGTTTGTATAAGAGAAAATTGGTCTAATTTACAAGTCTAATAGACTACTCCTACCACCAATTGATTTTAGGATATAACTCACTTGTGCTTTATATAGTCCTTCCCTGCTTATAGTTCCCCTCTTTCTTACACAAAAGAAGGATTGGAGAATAACAATAATGCTAAGAAGCTAATTGTTAGCTCTGTTTCGGAGCCAACAACTAATGAGACAACTCCATGTGAGACTGTCCCACATGGCTCCAATGTGGGACAGCCCCACATAAAACTGTCCTATTGGTTGTTGGCTCCGTAACGGAGCCAACAATTAGCTCCTTAGCATTCCTCCGGAGCATAAAGGATAGATTGGACCGCGGAACAAATCTGTATTTTACTTTATTAAATGTATTTTGTCAGTCTATGGAAAATATTCTTATTTTGGCCTAGTTGCATAAATATAATTCTTATTTTGGCCTAGTTGCATAAATATAATTGACACTAGTTTTGGTTTTTTTGTGGTGAACAACAAAGTACCTACAATGGCCACATGTAGGTACTATCCCAGCTGATCATATTATAATGAGAAATTCTACATCGCCAACCTAACGTACAATTAGGTTGACAACATAGGTAAAAAACATCAATAAAAATGAAAAAAAGAAGAAAAAAACACAAAATGAATGTTTTTACTTGTGTTGTTATCATAATTATACACTAAGTTGATTATGTATCTGTTAGAATATATTTTGTATATATGGTTATAATATATTTTGCATATATATTGTATGATTAGATTTAGGCTCATTATGTTCCTATATTTTTCTATTATAATTATATACAGAATGAAAAACTGGCGATACTAGACAAATTTTAGTATCTTTCTCTTACATTTTTTTTTTTTATTTCTTGCTAGGTAAGCAAAATGAATCAAAGAAAATTTATGTTAATTTATTTTTATAATTTGAATATTTAAGGCGAATACCATAATTTGGTTAAGATAATCAGTAGTCTGTCCGGTTAATTTAAAGAAAGTTAATTATGTACTTATACTAAAAAATTATGCATTGTGTTGATAAATTTGATCAGTTAATGTTTCCATTATAATATAGGGGAATGCTACCATCCCGTTACGGGATGGTTCCGTTGTACTTTATAGTCGTAGATATACATTTTATCTAGTAATGTGTAGATAATCTACGGTTAAAAGATACAACGAAACCATCCTGAAACGGGATGGTAACATTCTCCTATAATATATGTTAGTAAATATGCACATACTTACTCCAACTATCACACTGAGCTTATCTACTTTATCAAACTGCAGGTTTACAAACTAGCTTACTGAATCATTTGTTTACAAGATTTTAGTAAGATTCCTTTTATAATCATACAGTCAATGAGTAATCATACAGTCAAACTGGTTAATTGAATTATTAAATAAATTATGGTGAGAATTGAGTATATATGATTCATTTTGTATGTATGGTGAGTAATCATACTGTTTTGGAGTGTACTCATCGGGTGTCGAATATAAATGGACATAGTGGTGGTAGGTAGCCTTGCACTGATCCAAATCCAACTGCTCCTTCTAGTAATAATAAGTAGGGGTGAGCACATGTCGGTACGGTTCGGAGATTGACCAAAGTTCGGAGATTACTAAAATTCAATCTCCAGAACCGTACCAAGAAATCGGTTCGGCTATGCTTTTTAATCTTATGTGGGCCTTTTTTCTCATTTCAATTTAGCATTGCGGCCCAACATATATGACCAGCCTTGTATTCCAATTTCCTAGTAGTGGGCTATGTTCATGGGTTATGTACCAATCTATTCTTTCTTGTCCGGTTCACGTCGTTTTCGACTCAAAAAATTAATTTGACCCTATTTTCTGTCAAAACTAAAAACAAAACACTTTCGACATAACTTAATAAAATTAATAAAATAAGTAAAAATATATATCAAAATACGACAAAACGAACACGACGTAAAAATGACACATGTCAGACTTCCATTTTAAAAGTGATTTTATGGATCTTGTAGACCGGAGAATGAAGAAAATTTATCAACTATGAAGATTACGAAGAGTGAGAGAGAGAGCTCCACTTGTTCAGATAATTCTAGAGTTTTGAAACTCATATTTTATGCTGTTTTATAAATTCGTCGAGCTTATAGTTCATGTTCTTATAGGCTAAAAGGTAGTCAGTTTTTTTTTTTTTTTTTTTTCATGAAACTTGAGAGAAGTGTTCATGTGCCTATGGAGGGATCTACTGTAAGCTTATAAGTCAATGTATTGGGAAGCAACCAACAGGAGTTGACTCAAGTGGTAAGCAACTTGATGTCACTTAAGCAAGATTTTGGGTTCGAGTCCTTGTGGATGCAGAAAATCCTTGTTAGGAGACTCACCCACCACTGCTAGGTGTGCGATCCAGGTCGATCAATAAATTAATCGGTGCATAAGTGTAGAGACAATTTAGGAGTTTTAGTCTAGTAATTTGTACTGTGCGCAGCCATTTATTAGTGATAGAGTTGTGATTGAAACAGATTTTCTGATTGGATTTTCATTTTGAGATTAATTTTTTTAAACAATTCCAAAATTTATTTTGTATTACTATATAAAAGGTCCTATCCTAACTTTAATAGTTTAATGTGATTGCGATGTGCAATATAAGACACTCAAAAATCAATGAAGGCAAGGGCCAATCAACCAAGGTAATTAATGATATGATAAGAACTAATTTAGAGTACACTAAAATCGAGGTAATTAATGATACGATAGGGACTAGTAAGATTACGTTTGGTAAGTTAAAAGAAGCTAACTTGCTTATTTAGTTTGGTTATAAACTTTCGGTATACAAATAAACTTTGTTTTCGTTTTGGTAGTACAAGCTTTTTCCAAAACGTTGGAGCTTATCTCATAAGCTACTTTTAGGTAGCTTTCAAATAATCTAGTTCAAATTTGTATTTCAGTTAAGTATCAACTAATTTTATCGAACACATTTATCATATAAGCTAGTTTTTCAACTATAAGTCATAAACTACAAGCTATGAGCTCAAAAATTACATATATTAAACTATCAACTAGTATATCACCTATCAACTAGTTTTATCAAACATACCTGAGGGTACATTAGGCTCAAGACCCACTCAACTATGCTTAATGATTTTTTTTTTCTTTGACTGGGCAAAGACTGTTCATTTGTTATCTTGTTGAGGAAATTGAAGGTTGGAATTATTCATTTGTCTTATATGTGTGTTATGACAGTGAAACTATTAAATAAAATTAAGTTGAAAAATAAAAATTTTCACAAAATATTTAAATTATTTTATTGTGTAAAAATTTTGACTGTTTTTTTAATTAACAAGATGTTTTTTGAACATGAAAAACGTATTAATTGCACTATAATTTTTTTTTTACATAAAAGCGATTCAACAATTTGTTTAAGCTAACTAGTATGTACACCGTGCGATGTACGAGACAATCTTTATAAATTAGTTGTATTATAGCATTTAAATTGATTAATATAAAAATATTTTTGAATATTAATATTAATTTTCTTATTTTATTTATGACATATAATAGTTTAATATATGATATATATTTATTTCACTCGTTATAAAATAGACTGTCATTTTAGAGTTCATGTTTATTATAAAGGATAATAAAATGTAACATATTTAAAATTACGAATAAATATTTTTCACATAATATTTCTCTCTCTCTCTCTCTATCTCTCTTACACACACATATACTTATAATAATATTTTATATCGCTTTCTAAATAAGTAACGCTAAAGTTAGAAGTTCGTGTCAAATATTATAACCAACACTTAATTGAAAAAGATTATAATATATAACTTTAAAGTTAAAAAATATTAATTTTTAATTACTTCAATATTATTTAAATTTTCGTGATCTTACAATAATTTATATTATAAATTTTTTAAATTTTCTTTCTTGAATAGTATAAAACAATACTTTTTTATTATGACGAAGGTGTGGTGGAACTAGTATCGCTAGTAGAGGAAGAGCCAGTGGTATGGCTCGTAGCGGAGGAGTTATTGTGGGTCGGAGAGGTAGATTGTTCTAAGGGGTGTGAAGGTGAAGTAACGATAAAATGCAAAGCAAGGAGTATGATAAATAAATGAAACAAAAAAATACAAACATCATGAGAAGGTGCATTACATAGATAATTTTTACAAGTAAAGTAGTGAGACGAGGTGAGCGTACCCAAGAAAGATGCCGAAGCCGACATAGTGTACGAATGGAAGAGTGCTCATCGGGCTCGATTGGTTGTAGGCACGTGGTCGTCGGCGAGAGGTCGTCGGCGGGAGGTCGTTGGGACGGCTTGGGCGTGGGGTCGTCGGGATGGTGCGTGGACGGCAAGAACACGGGCTCGTCGGGATGGTGCGTGTCGGGTGATGTGTGCTCGTCGGTGTTATGAGCTCGTCGAAGGGTGGCCACCGGAATTCAACTAAGGGTTGATTGCTCTCTTTTTTAGAGAGAGAAATTATGTAGGAGAGACATTTTGGGAGAGGAGAAGTGATGAATGGAAGAATGAGAGATGTGTATTTATAGAGGGGGAGTAGGTTTTGATTGGTCTTGGGTCATCTTGGCCCTTGATTTAAAAATCAATCAATGGTGGAGAGTGAGACTTGTGTGGGAAGCCATGTAAGGTTTTCAAGAAAGCCATGTGATGGAGATGGACATTTGATGGAGAGAGGAAGCATGTGATGGTAGTAGCTAGGCACATGTTCATATGTACATGGACTAGAATCCAAAAAATAAGGAAGGGTAAAATGAAAGGAGCCAAATAGTGATGAGAGAGCCATGTGTGTTCGGCATTAGCACCACGACATCCTCACTAGCTTGGCATTCTTGGCAGGTCAACACGGTGTGCGCGAGTGCTCAGCACTAGCGTGGGTGCTCGGCATGGGCGTGACGACCCCGGCGCGAGAGGTGCTCGGCATGGGCGTGACGGCCCTGGCGCAAGAGGTGCTTGGCATGAGTGCTCGGCCTCGGCATGGGGGTGCTCGGCTTTGGGGCGGGTGCCCGACTTTGGAGGGTGCTTGGTTTTGGCGAGTGCTCGGCTTTGATGGGTGCTCGACTTCGGCAGGTGCCCGGCATTGGAGGAGTGGTCGGCATGGGGTGCTCGGTCTTAGTAGGTGCTCAGCGGGTGCTCGGCTTCGGGGTGTTTGGTCTTGGGAGGCGCCCGATGTAGAGGTGTGCGGCTTGGTGAGGTGCATGGTGTTTCACGCGCGGACTTGCGTGATGACAAACGTGTGTGAGGGAGGTAGGCACAACGGTCACGATGATGCGTGTAATTCTTCATTCCTTACAACAAGATCAACTTGTCTAAGGAATGGGGGACTAGATGATGTGGTCGTTAGTAGTGGCTCGTGAGGGATCGGTTGTGATCCGGTCACCACTGTCATAAGAAAGGGACCGACTAGGCATTATGGCAGTCGGTCAGCTGGGTGAGTTTGGCGTCTCCGCATGCCCGACGCTCTTGAATGCTCGGCGGCCCCGAGTGCTCGGTGTCCTTGTGTGCTCGGCGGCCCTCGTGTG
>CACSLK010016728.1:5103778-5114960 GCA_902706635.1 Striga hermonthica
CTTTTACCTTTTTTTTTCAGTCTAAGTTAATCTTAATTTTAGTTATATATATCCGTCTCTCTCCACAACTTTTACAATATATATTCTTTGTAGTAAAGTAAAAGGAAAAACAAAATAACAAGAAAAGAGAGAAAAAGAAAGAGAATACAGTGAACATGCATATATGCTGCATGCAAGAGTTTGGGTTGGAAAAAGCGCGCGGACAAATAGTATCCCAACCTTTATATATCCTCCTTTACCATTTACGTATTTATCCCTTTATAATCATCTCCTCTATCAATTTGGCCCCCCAAATTTTTAGGCAAAATTGTAATTTTAGTCTTGTTGATTTGATTCAGTAGCGTTTTTAATTTAGTCCTAAGATCTGAACATTTTTGTATTTGGTCCTATGATTTAAAAATTCAACGTAAAAATTCTAATTTACAAGACTTAAATTGTTAATAAAAAATCTTTTTGGGATAATTTTTTTTAGTAGCAATTTTAAGTCCTGTAATTTTAAATTTTGTTGCAATTTTAGTTCCCAATGATTGAAATTGTAGCAAAATACTAAATTACAGGATCAAAAACAAAAAGTTTTAGAATCTTGAAATTAAAAATACTATGGCGTTAAACTAGCAGAATTAAAAATACAATTTTGCCAAATTTTTATTATTGGGACTAACAGAGGGGCCTGTAAATTTATTTGATGATGAAAGAGAGAGAGAGAGGGCGCAAATTAAAGAGTATGAAGAATGGAAAAAGGTAAAAGCGAATATAAAATGGCGGTGCTGTAGTGCTTACAGAACCAAAAAAAAAAAAAAAAGAATATGGATGAAGCTTCCAACTTTAGTGAAGAGCAATATTGTCGTCACCAAAAGCTGTTGGAAGATTCTGTACTTACTAATTACGGGCTAATTCGATTAAACGAGTGAACAATCTCATTTAATAAACGAGTCAAGTCGAGTCGAATCGAGCTCAATTACGAACAATTCATCTTTTGTGTATGCACAACGACGGACCTATATGAGGTCCAGGGGGGCCGTGGGCCCCCCTCATTTTTTTTTTAAATTCATTATATTTGTATATATATATATATATATATATATAAAATTATATATACAAGGGATATTTTTTTTTTTAAATTCATTATATTTGTATATATATATATATAAAATTATATATACAAGGGATAATATGCAAAAAGTATTTAAAAAAAATATGTAAATAACTTAAACTTATTTTCAATGCTATTTTGTTATTCTCCCGTTGGGAGTTCGTGTATTCTCCTGTTGGGAGCCTGTGTATTCTCCTGTTGGGAGTTTTTTTTTTTTCTTATTCGTGTTGTAGTGTGCGTTGTGGTTCTTAGGCTACCCAATTCCTTGGGTTGTCCTCCCATTCCGGCTAGTGAGCCGATTGTAATTATGTGTTTTAATGAATGCATTCTATCGTTGCGAAAAAAAAAAGAAATGCTATTTTGATTTAAACTAATAATATTATTCATTTGTTGTAAAATATATAACAATCCTTATATTTTACATTTCAAGATAAAATTTTAAAAATATGTATAATTATTTACTCTTTGATACTCTAAAATGTAAATCAATTTAATGATTTAGTTGGATTGTTATATTTTTGAATGTTGGTTTCCTACTTTATTTTTTTTTTTTGTTTAATTCTTATATTTTTAACTTTATTTATTATTTCTTACAAAATAGATAATTTGATAAGCTATCATCAACAAAAATACTATGCAATGTGAAAAAAGTTCAATTTAAATCATACTTTTAACAAAGAAAAATTATAAATACATGAAATATTTTTTTTTTGTTTATTTTTTTAAAAGTTCGAGGGTGGTATGGATTCCAAATTTTTAAAAGACTTGAGGGTACGTATATCGATATCTATATTTACGAGTAAATGCATTTTTTTTTTGAAATGAGCGTTTCGACGTAATTTACACACCGTTAGTAACATTTAATATCGAGCCCACCTGAGCGAAATTCCTAGATCCGTCACTGTGTATGCATGTTTCGATGGAATAAAACAAATTAATATGTTACAAATTAATATGTTCATACATGAATATGAAAAAAATCAAATTCCCAAACTCTTTGGGCTCAAACTAGGCCCTCTCCAGGGGAGGCAACCTAGGCATCCCTAGGGCCTCCATTTTATTTGGGCCTCATGTTTTTTTTTTAATATTACGTATTTGTGTCGTGTTTTTATCTATCAATACAAATGAGGCCTCATTATTTTCTTAATATTATGTATTTGCGTTTGATTTTGTCTATTTACACAATATTTACACAAATGAAGGGCTAATGAAGAAATATGTAATTTGTGTAGGAAATTGAGGACCTAAATATTTCATTAGTTTTCGTATGATGTTCAGTCAGAACAAGTTGTGTGAGAATAAATATTCTTTGTAGTGATATGATTTTTATTTGCTTCTCTTTGTTGTCCTCGTGATTGGTTGAATTAATATATTAAAGATCTTTGTAACCAGGAGGTAATCTATCAATTCCAAGTTCAAGAAAAACAAAAAAAATAGTTTTTTTCAATTATTTATTTATTTAATAGTCTCGTTTAAATTTATGATTATATTTGCAAATAGCCTAATTATTACGTAAGCTAAAATCGGGAAAATTCTAAAAAAAAAAAAAAAAACTTGTCTGGGGCCTCCAAATTTCTGGAGACGGCCCTGGTTCAAACGAGTCGAGCCAAACTTTTGCATAGTTAAATGAGTCGAGCCGAGTTGACCAATTTATTAATGAGCCCAGGCTCAAACAAAAAGTGCACAATTCAACTTCACTCAATAATACCTCAAAGTTCAATGGTCACATCGAATTTCTAATAGTTTGGATAACATTCACTCACATAAATATATGGATATTTGCTTATCAAAGTCTTCACTCATACGTGGCAAAAAAAAAAAAAAAACGTGGTTTCGGTTTAATCGTTGGGTTACAGGTCAAATTATTGAAGGACTAATTAATTTTCAAATTTTAAATTATATATTATATGTATATTATGTCTTGTAAAAATATATAAAAATAACAAAAATAAATAAGTTAATTGTAAACATTATACATTAAAAGAAAAATAATATTGTATCTTACCATACATTTGCCACGTAAATATAATTTTTTTAAAACAAAAAAAAAATAAAAAATAATAGAGGAGCAAATTAGGTTGACCCAACCATAAATGTGCCCAGGTCAACTGGGTCAAGGACTGGAAGATTGGATTTTGATCGGAATTGACCAGAGTCATTTACTACGGGTCCAAAGGACGTCCCACCAGATCGACTCCAGCAAGTTCCCCACAGCTACTATATATGTCTGTCTGTGCTTGCGCATGCAAACATGCCTAGGCCTAGACACAATATCATGGGAGATTTTACGGTCCCGTAACGTCGTTAGATCAACTATTCACGACGATTACATGATAATCTAACGGTTACAAATCTCGACGGAATGAACCGTAACGAGACTGTAGCATTTCCCCAATATCATATAACTTAGAATCTGCCAACGCCATTATTGTCCTAAACGACAGAACAGCAAAGATGGGAACTGAGTCAACTCGGATGACTCAGTTTAAGCAGGAATCGGATTCTCCTCTGGACCATCACATTTTGAAGGCCTTCTTTAAAGGCGTCCTTTTTATCTCAAAAGCCGAAAATGCCAACCTTAAATAGAAAGCGCCAAATTCACGACCATCCATTTGCAAATTCAAGAAGCATTACTATTACTATGTAATTGTCAATTAATACCCAGTTAAATCTCTAGACTAGGGCTTCAAATGAGTCGAGCAGCTCGTGAGCCGTTCGCAAGCGCTCGAATCAAAGCTCAGCTCAAGCTCGAGTTTGACTGACCTAAAGTCAAGCTCGAGCGGCTCGAGCACGAACTCGAGTCGAGCTCGACCCTATATTTTACATTGTCGAGCGGCTCGAGATATATGAAATTACTAAAATACCCTTGTATATATATGTATTTAATGGTTATTTTACAACATTGCTTGAAAAAATTTGAGCTGAACTCGAGTCGAACTCGAGTATTTTGAATTCAAGTCGAGCTCAAACCGAGCTCGAGCTCTTGTATTTTTTAATCAAGTCGAGCTCGAGCCTAATAAATCGAGCTCGACAGAGCAACAAAAAAAAATTTAATCCTGCTCAATAAAACCAATGCTCGACTCGGCTCAACTCGTTTGCAGCCCTACTCTAGACGCCCCCAGGCAACCCAACAAACATTATGTTAAAAGTAATAGATAGTCAACAAATTATTGATTATTTATTATTTATGTTAAAAATAATAAATAATCAATAAAAAAATATCAACTATAAATTGACAGCACGTTTTGACAAAGTAAGTGAAAATTCAGAAATAAACAGGAAAAGAAATAGAAAAGAAACAGTGGACCTTGATTCTCGATTTATGCGTGTCATCCTTGCGCAGGGGCCATGCTAGTGAGACAGCCAATACATACTCACACTAAAAAGTCATAATTTTATTTACATTATATTTATGTTACAACATTTTCAATTAATTAAAACCGTTTAGCATATCTAACGATAGTCTTACTGTGGTTAATTAAGACTATGGTTAATAACATAGGGAAATGCTACGGTCCCGTTACGGAACCATTCCGTCGGAGTTTGTAACCGTTAGATCATCTATTCCCGACGATTACAAACATCGACAGAATAATTCCGTAACATCTCCCAATAATATATATATCTCCATTTTATATTCCTCTTGGTCAATATTTTGCTATTTTTCACGATTTTCTTTTCACTTTCAAATCTTCCATGTTCTTTTCATTCTTATTGGGAAATGGGGTTGGGATTATCGAATAAAAACATTAAAGGTCTCAAAGAAAAAGCACACCATATCATCCAAATAGATTAGGTTTTTGGAGGAGCTCAACTTTTTTTAATTTTTCTCAAAATTCATGTGATAAAACAAAGCAAAAACAACATAAAGCATTTGTCTCCGGGTAATAGTACAAATAGGCACTTATTTATATGTATAAGAAAACGGGTCCTGGGCCTGGCTATTTTGAACACTCATCATCCAACCATCACACAAAGCTGGCGCCAAATTCCATGTCAACCATGTGTGTTCCGGCTTTGACAATGCAAAGCAAACTGCTTTCAGTGAAGAGGAAACATTTGCATAATTTCTTTGTCGTCCGAATTTAAAGAAATAAGGAAAGAGCAAATTTTGCATTGATCTTTGTACGTAGCAGCAAAGTTGTGGAATACAGTTCGAGCACAAACCTTAAAACCGACAGATCAGCTCATATTCCCTAAGCATACATATTTAATCTGCAAGCAAACATATATAGTCAACTCATCTGAGAGTTACACTAAGACATGGCAAAATAGAACGTACTAAGAGAGAGAGAGAGAGAGAGAGAGAGAGAGAGAGAGGGAGAGAGAGAGAGAGAGAGAGAGAGAGAGAGAGAGAGATCATAATTTACGTACTTCTAAATATTCATCCATCCCATACTTTGACCCTTCGCGGCCAAGGCCAGATTGCTTCACCCCTCCGAATGGGGCCACCTTACATCAAAAGAAAAGACGGTGTCAATAAATGATGAAACCATTTGATTTTACAAATTTCTCAATATGAAAAGATTAACCTCAGTCGAGATTAGTCCTTCGTTCACTCCAACAAGCCCATACTCAAGAGCTTCAGATACACGCCAAGATCGCTGAATATTTGTTGTGAAGATGTAGGCAGCCAGACCTACAGAATAAGAGATTTTTATGTTTCCATTTTTTTTTTCTTTTTCAATCAAAACAAAGAACTTAAGAAGCACCTTAAATCACAAGGTCATACCAATAGATGTTTTTACTTTTGAATTTCATCACAGAGGGTTAGGTTCTCCAGAATTACCTGCATTGGTGTCGTTGGCCATGCGGATAGCTTCTTCCTCGGTTTTAAACTTAAGAAGAGGTGCCACCGGCCCAAATACTTCTTCCCTGAATTGGGAAAATAAAATAGTTGTTTAACTAAAGAAACAAAACAGTTGAGACTCGAGCATATATAAGATACATGTGAATACATAGAAGCACAAATATTTAGTTCATGAAATATCTTATGAAATACAGAACATCAAATGAGATGATTACAATTTGACCTTCCACGAAACTAAAAACGATCAATGCAATTACCAAGATAAAACAAAAATAACCATATGGAATTATCTATTTTCAATTGCAGCACAATTCTAGATTGACGACAACAGGCAAATGAACATGATTGATCTATTTCATTTGTCTTATGCTCTACTCAGTAATTCAGAAGACCTAAAGAAATAAATAGATAAAAACAGAGACTTTATTGAGATGAATTGAGTTCAGTGTTATTGATGGCAGTGAATGGTGGCAGGCCAAAAATCCGCCACGCCATGGCCACCATTTGATTACACTAATCTGAAAAAGACAAGCGTGCATCTTTCTGTCCTAAGGCATCAACTACACTACGTGTTGACTCTATAATAACACAGATGTGAAATCTGTTTATCAGATTAATTTTGCCTACATATTAACATTACCTTGATATCAGCATGTCACTGTTGACCTCAGTTATCACCGTAGGCTCATAAAATGTCATTCCAAGGCTGTGTCTCTTGCCGCCAATGCGGACTTTAGCTCCCTTGAACCAAAAAAACAAATTTATCAGTCCACGCAATATGAATGATCAAAGATAGTGGAGTGTCGTCTTCCATGTTGTTATCAGAGTACTTAATTCCTCAACAACTAAACCTAATAGTAATTCAACGATTCAACGCCCTCAGCAGCTAATAAAACAGTTCATCTTTGTAAGTCTCCATAGTTTATCATTTAGCTGGGAAAGGATTGGAAACTTTTTCACTTAACTTTCCAGACAGGCCTTTTTTCGCTAGAATAAGCAGCCCCCTCCCCCCGGTCCATAAGTTAATATGTGGCAGTTAGGTATATTAAAAGTTTCATAATAGCCTGTTTCCTGAAACAGGTTCTACTAAAATTTGAGGACAAGTTTCAACAATTGCATTGAATTCTCATGGAGAATGAATTGTAGCATCTATAATATCAATAAGCAACAAACCAACCTTTGAGATGGCATCTTGGACCAACGATTCAACCTGCAAGTCAACTCTAACATGGTCATTTACAGGTAAAGTGCGAGATTTGTATAACATAAATTGCAAATGAGAACAGAAAACTAACTTTGTGTACGGCAGCATCATTTATCAAAGGGCCCTGCAAGAAATATAAAAGATAAAAGTTGAGCAATATCATTTCTGTTCTACCTCAGCAATGAGAACAGTAACTGTGGACCTGCTAACTGTATGCAATAGAGTAGGACAACGTTGTCATAAATGTTATAAATACGGAGGCTTCTGACTACCTGTACCACACCATCCCCAAAGCCATTCCCAACTTTCATGCTCTCAACCGCATTTGAAAAGGCATGTGCAAATTTCTCATATATACCTACAACAAGAAATCGAAAAATAAAAACAAGAAAGATCATTATAATTATTATGACAGGAGCAGTAAAAACATAATGAGAATTTATGAGACAAGGCAGATTAAGTGAGAAAATCAAGAGAACGAGAAGGGACAATATAAAAAAATGCATTTAGCTTCCTTAAAACCATGATTTAGCAGATAGAACTGTGTAGAAGAAATTATATCTTTCAAGCTTATTTAACTTCTTTAATCGCTATCATACAATTAGCAATACTGAAAAAGGAATTTTTCATGGTAACATTTCTCACCCAAAAATATTCACATGAATATGTACAAATGCAATTAACAAAAGGTAGTTCAATTTTACAGGACTTGCAGAATACCTTCTTGCACAAGTATTCTATTTGCGCAGACACATGTTTGGCCACTGTTACGGAATTTTGTTGCCAGCTGTCAATGCATAATATTACCGTAAGAAGGTCGCTAAACTGAGCATATGATATAAAGCAATAAAACTACTCAACCAGCAACTTCACACCAGCTGAGATACTAATGTTTCATCATAAATATCGCAAGGTGATCAAAATACTTGAAAGACCCATCCGTTTTTTACTGATATATGATCAAATTCACGAATCTTGGTCTTTCATTTGCATCGAAATGGCTATATTTACACCATACATATGACAAGACTACTTAATTTTTTATAAGTAACAAATCACGAGGTGGTTGATTTAAATACATAATTGAACTGAATCCCCCATGATGAATTTAAACACCGTGTGAAAGACGTTACAACATTGGGGGACCAATTTAATCTACCATTGACAACTGACGTTCAATAAGACATTGTACATATTACAGATGCATGAAAAGGTTGCCGTCGTAGATACAGTTCAATTGCCAGATCTGATGGCAACACAATCGAACACATTCAAATATTTCTCCAATAAGTTTATTATGGGAGACTGCACTAGGTTACTGAATAATTACATTAAATATATATTACATTTGTAATGTCAAGTGAGTGATGTACTTTATCCTGAGCTAAGTAAACGGAAAAACGATAAAATGATGGTAGTTTCGTGTTAAAGTAACACACCATGTCAAAGTTGTCCAATCCTAGTACACACAAGAATTAGAAAATGAGACTGCTCTTACAGTTCCTTTTAAAGCAACGTCAAGATCTGCATCGTCGAAAACTACACAGGGCGCATTGCCACCAAGTTCTAGGGACACCTACAAATAAGAAAAACAAATCAGCTACGAACAACAGCTACAGTTTGAGGATCCAGAAATAGTCGTCCCATACCTTTTTAACCGTCTCTGCAGCACCTGCCATCAATTTTTTCCCGACAGCTGTTGAGCCTGTAAATGTGATTTTTCTCACCTAATACAATTTCCACAATAAAAGTATTAAAGTAAACAGATACAAAATTCAAATTTTGAATACATCCATATTTAAAGATAATGCATCAGAACCTGAGGGCTCGCGAGTAGAGCATCTCCAATTTCCGGTGCATTTCCCATTACAACATTTACTGCACCCTATCACTCAGAAATTACCATGATATAAACAACAGGGAAAGAAAGTAGATTAATGACTAAGGACCGAAAAATTTCAAAAGAGAAGCTAGGATAGCAGACTAGCAGAGATACAAAGAAAACCATAAAAAAAATAAATAAATAAAAAATAAAAGATAAAAAAAATCAATGTTGTTAGGCTCAACAGTTGTATTTTTCCAGCAATCCACTGTCTCAGATTCTATTGCATCTGAAATATGATGATTTTATAATCTTTCCAAGCCTCATAACTGATAAAAGAAGCTCTACAACACCTCTTCGATATGTTACATCAGTGGTCAGTCTTAGTTGGCACCTTTAGTTACTTGATTTTAGCAGAATAATCCTAATAGCAGTAGTGTTTCCAAACCACAATACCGTCTTAATTCTCTCCAGTTATTGGAACTTCTTAATATTACCATAACAGATTGTACGGAAGAAATAAACATATTCATGTAGGACAACACAAAGTACTACAAGAATCTATACAGAGTTAATAGCTTAGAATCAGAACTACCGGTGGTATTCCAGCTTGAATAGAGAGTTCAGCTGCTGCCAATGCAGTCAATGGAGTCAGTTCAGAGGGTTTTACTACAACAGTGCATCCACAAGCAAGGGCAGGGGCAACCTGGTACCAAGACAAATTATCCATCATTCTTATGAAAACTTGTCCACAAAAGGATGGAGTATTATTGAAATATAGGGTGATAATTCCCAAAACCTTGCGTGTAATCATAGCCAAAGGGAAATTCCAAGGTGTAACTGCCCCAACAACGCCAACTGGCTGCAAGACAATTTTCCGTTACCAGTATTACGTATGTCCAAAAGAGCAACAAGGTTTACAACAAACTCATTGACTCAGAAAAGGAAGGTCAATTAGGAACATAACAATACACAGTATGACCAAATGGATGAGAAACTTATTTCAATTTTCAAAATTAATTTCCCTTAATTAATCTACTAAAGCATCAGCATTCTTTCACAATTCGTTATGTTTTTTATTTTTATTTTTATTTTTTTTTTAACTATAAATGCACTGACTTTCTAAATACTACCTAGCGCTTATTAGGTAAATTCTTGGAGGTCGTTTCCTAGAGTTTAGCAATATATTGAGCAGTGGTAACATGAGTAACAAAATTGCAACATCAGGACTGCATTTCACTAAAGAAACAATATACACATGAGCCCAAACTAGAAAATAAAATGTTCGAGATCAGAAAGAAATAAATTGACCAGATTACCATTGTGACACATTCTACACAGTACCTAATACTTAATGGTTCAACAAATTTCTATTTACTGACAAAACAATGTTACAAAATAACACCCTACACGTCCAAGAATTTACAGCTTACTCTTGAACTGTATATCTGGTCTTATGAGGTATGATTGCATATTACAACTTCAAGCAGAAGTAGAAGTAAAACTACCCCTAAATAAAAAATTTAAACAATCTTGTGTTCAGAAAATGATATAACTGTGTCTCTGTGAGAATGCTCTAAGTAGTTGTACAAAACAGACACCAAAGTTATGGATGCTCCTCTTTTTATGTCAAACAATCCTCCGCTGTAGAATTATAATAAATGAGATATGAGGATTTCAAAACATAGGTAAGATAACCTGTTTTAAAACAAACAGACGGCGATCAGGAAAAGTCGGTGGAATAATGTCACCATACACTCGTTTAGCCTCTTCAGCATAGAACTCCACAAAACTCGCCCCATAACTAACCTGTACAGTTCAAGTATATTGATGCTCCAAGAAGAAATATAAAGCCAAAATTATTTTTGTTTCAGCAAACTCAGAGAATCAAGTACCTCACCAATGGCCTCTTTCAGAGGTTTTCCTTGCTCCAATGTCATAAGTTGACCAAGCTCTTCTTTGTGGGCCATCAACAAATCATACCATTTTCTTAAACATTTACTCCTTTCGGAAGCAGTTAGCTTGCTCCAAGCTTAGGTTTGAAGGTGTAAATTAATCAGACAACATGAAACAATTTTTGATTCCACAATAAATAAGAACAAAAATAAAATTAGAAAAAGTACGGATTGGTTCTAAGAAACAGTATGGATTCGCTCATAAGTCATAACCTCCTACAAGAACAAAGATTTACTTACATACTTCTTGTAATGAAGCCGAAGAAGGAGAGGAAAAAACACACACACACACACACAA